>CAHIKZ030005179.1:1342500-1433860 GCA_903632075.3 Acanthosepion pharaonis | reverse complement strand
CACCAGTAGTGATATCTAAAAAGTTGTTTACATATCCAGAAGACATGTACTTGGTAAAACATGCACAAAATTAAACACTTTTAGTATTTATTTAATTTCTTCTTTTGTTTTCATATCTTAAATATTCAATACTTTTTGAAAATTGTTTTTGACAATAGTAATTATTGAAGTGTTTTATCGTGCTAACAAAATCCACAGTCATCAGCAAAATGAATGCCTGGCATTGCCTATATCATCAAATGTATTTCAAATCCTTTTTATATATAAGCTTACTTAGTATGACTTTTCAGGACTGATAATTAATGTAAAATATTTTAAGTCTAAAATGGTAATGCTAATATTATCCATTTCCCTACAAGGAAACATTCAACATTCATTGACCAAGAAGTCAGTAATACTTTCAGTTTAAATTTACAAAATGTTTCTCTTAAAAACAATTTTTTAGGAAAATAGGTTTCTCAAGTTTTTTTTTTCACATAGTGTGGAATGTCACCATTTTGATTATGTCATTATTTCCCCTGAGTTATATGTGATATCTATTTTAGTTGTTGCTATTGACCTTTTCTAGCTTGAAATGCAAATATATAAAATGTAATGAAATATATACATGCAGCTAGGTGATCTTTATTACATTATTATTTTCTACATGAATTACGTAAATATCCTGTTTAGTTGTTGCCATTGTTAAAAGTCCTCAAGTGATATCATTTCTGTTATCTGCTACAGTTCTTTTTGGTGATTCTGTAGCATCAGTCTACAAAGTTCAAAGAAATGGAGTCTTTACCAAGACCTACATTCCTCACTAGCTCAAAGCCATTTTTAATCATTGATCTGAATAAAAGGTTATATACACCTGACAGTTTAGATATTTCTCAACAGATTTGGCATTATGCATACCATCCATATGAATCCCATCCTGACTAGGTGGTTTAAGAACATGACTCAAGTTTTATGTTAATAGTTTGGTTTTGTAGCAATTTGTATCGTTGGGTAAAACTATCCCAAATACAGCCTATTCTATATTCAATTTAATTATCTTCTATGCTAAATTTGTTAAAACTGATCCATATGCCAAGGTATCTGAAGTGTATAATACTTACTAATTACACATCCTGAATTTTTATGATGGATTCTGGGTAGTTGCCATCACTGCTTTCATTCCAATTATAAACTACTGCAAGTAGCATAAACACTGTGATCATTTCAGTTTTTCTTTCTGTAAAATAAACATTTTTAGGAAAATGAAATTATCAAAATGTTAATTATCTGTCTATATCTTTGAGATGAGGTATTATGATTACTTGCATTATTTACATTATTCAGACTGTTATCCTCATCTTCATTGCTATATTCACATTTCAGCTGTTGTATGCTCCAGCCTTCTTCAGGTAATTGGAATTTCAAACTGAACCCTTTATTTTGTCCACTGGGGTAGATTGTTCTAGTTCCACGTGTCATGCCTCTTCCGGATATGTCTCAGTTATTTCCTTTTAACTCAACTCTCCAAGTTTTGGTTCACCACTGCTGTGGCCTGGTATTAAACTCACAAATCTTTGGATCTAGCCACTGGATCTAACCAATGTCTTTAGCCACTGGGTCAAGTGTCCTTGAGGAGTTGAATTAAAGGAAAATAACTGAGACATCTGGAAGAGGAATGGCACGTCAAACTAGAACAATCTACCCCAGTGGACAAAATAAAGGGTTTGGTTCGAAATTTCAAACACCTGAAGAAGATTGGAGCATACAACCGCTGAAACATTATGAATATAGCTATGAAGATGAGGATAACAGTCTGAATGATGTAAATAATGCAAGTAATCAAAATGTTAATTTTATTGTAATTTGTTACTATACATCACATGGAGAAGCAACTGAGCATTTGTATGTAAGATTCATTTTGTTGGCCGATTCCTTTGTCTACTCATTTTGTTACATATTGAATGAAAGAATAAAAAAATTCAGAGAAAAGATAAAAAAACTTTTGACATGCAAGAAATGAAAGTAAGAAAATTGGTGGCAAGAGTAAAAAAAATTACATGTAGGGCAAGAAACAGTAACTAAAGAAATAGTGTTGAATGATGACAGAACTAATCAAGTATCATTAACAAGGCCAGCTAATGAGTCTTGAAAAATGAGGTCCTTAATTTTATCTTTTTGTTTATTTAGTCACCTTTTTGCATGCATAAGACACATAATGGTTCTAATCCAGCATACAATTCAAAATGTGACAAGTCTTCATTTCTGAACATGGTCATTCATTCACAATATGCATATAATCACACAAATAGTCATGCCCGCACTTATACTTACATACACATCATATATACAAACATATACATTATATATATATATACACACATTTTAATGCATGCATATATTTGAATGCATATACAGTAATAGATATTCTGCAGATCATTCAGTCCTTTGATATCTATAGTTTTTATTCATCAGTTTGGCTAAAATATAAATATTTATATTCAAGATATTTTTACATGCTGCTCTAATTCTAAGTCATAATAAACTTGCTTAATAAACAAACCACATTGATCTTGAGTTTGCTTTCTTTTACTCTTTGTTTGTACTGATTCTACAAATCTGAGAATAAAGCAGATCATTTAAATTCAGATCTTTGTGAATGCATGCAAATATTTGTTGGACTCCAAAATTACTATGATCTTTTTTTTTTTAATCATTTCACCCTCAGTAACACAACTGAGGAGGAGAAACACTGAATAAGAACAATAAAGGAACAGGAATTAAGAAGACAGAAGATAACAACTGACACTGCATTTAGATTTTTGAAGATTAAAGATGACAAAGAAGCAAGTAGCAGGAAGAAAGTCACACAAGCAAAAAGTGCAAGAAAATAAGCTGTTAGCTGTTACATCTCACCATTTCAACTGTAAAATAATGAGACCATACCACCAATCTAGTACTGCACTTAAATTCATAAAATCCACATACCATAGAGAAAAGCTCATCAGAACAATTACCATGAAAGTATTTATAGAAAAGTCATTGGCAAGCTACATTATGGCTGTAGGAAAGTGACTGAAGCTGAGATGCTAAGTCAGGGCCAATAACATTGCAGATTCTTCTTTGATTCACAGTATTAACATGTTCATCATAGGAAGAATTTTATATAAAATCAGTTGTGCCTTTTTAATAGAATAAATAATCAACATTCATTAACAGAAAAATTACATTGGTAATACACATAGAATTAATAGATTTTGAAATTTATGAATATACTACAAAAATGTAATTTTCTACAAAATAGAGCCATTTGCTGTTTAATGTGTGCAGATTCTTCTAAGAGGTCATCAAAAATGGGCAAAAAACATGAAAATATCAAATGGTAATATTCAGTAGTAGGAAATTAACACAAGAACCTTTCAGGCTCCTCAAAACTTAAGTATAATTCATTTTACGACAGGATTAATAACCAAAATACAACACCGGATTAAAGCCAAAATATAGTTTAAAGTGGAGGTAATTATTGCATTAGTTAGGTCTGTCATTTTCAATCTATCAATGCAAAGGAAATCTAAATATAAAGAACTAGAATTTTTTGCAACACGTTGAAATGCTGACAGTACTTCATATTGTTGAAGTTATTGCTAACATTATTTGTTCAGATTTACAAACTCTATATTTCATTCAATTTTTGCAAACCAATCAATGAAATTTGAATAAGCTGATTTGTTTAGAAAAAATACTTTGAAAAAAAAAAAAATCTACTTTTATGCACCCTAGTAAAACCAACTTTATTTTGTACCCCTTACCTGTTCGCACTTCTCCCCAAAATTTGGTTTTGATCAGTCAATGTATGGCTATTTTAGAGGGCATGACGGACGGACTAGCAGAAGTTATAGAATTTTATATATAGAAAAGTTTAGTATATTCAGGAATTTTTATTGGAGTTCATTTGAGATACATTTAATAAAATGTGTCATTAATCTTGTTATTTTTCTGAAAGTGGATTGCTCAACTTGCAAAATAAACTAGAATTAGTCTTATGTAAAAATTACTACTATTTTTATATTAAAAATCCGAACGTCTGAATTCTAAGAATCTAAATAAAGAAAACATAGATATGTCTGTTAAATAAATCATTTGTATTCACAAACATAGATACATGAATTCAAAAGAGTTAAAAAGTATTAAAATAGACTTTTGTTGAGTTAGTCTTTGGGTTCAGAAAAAGAGCTGTCGTTTAAAAAATGCTTTTAAAAGCAATGATTGAAAAAAGACTTATCTTTTAGCAAAGATTCACTGAGCACCTTTGTTTTGTTGGAGATGATTTGTTTGAAGTCACCGACTGGCCGTACATGCTGTTGGAGAGGATTTGTCTGAAGTCACTGGCATGTTTCTTTCAGCAAGCACTGTGACAGTCGCAACACTCTGCAGCTTAGAACAGTCGGATCTCTGTTCTTTGAAAGTTGAAATCTGTAGGTTTTTATTTATAGACCGGGTTCTATAGTCTTGGATGGCAACACGTCTACCGCAGAAAGAAATGGCAACCTACTGCGGGAAAAAAATCTGCCTTGTCAGAAAGATACATGATCGCCTAAGCGTGTATCACATATGGCACATAACTGACTGACATAGGATCTATAATAATTACATGTATAGATAAATATATACCTACATTGATATTTACCTTCATTAGTGTATGCGTATGTCCATATGTATACGTTAATGCTTGTCTACAAAAACCTGTAGTGGCACACTTGTAAATTGCATATTTGCAAATATATGGGTACATGTTTTTAGTTATGCAAAAGTGTCAATGATAATACACAAACACGCAAATTCACACACATATATACAAGACCGTTTATATGTATACATTTTTGTTGATACATGTAAGAACATAAAGAGAGTTTGAACATGCAGATAAGCTCATATATACACACACAAGTAAATCAATACTTATATCTAGACAGAAATCTACACATGTAGATATGTTCCAACATGCGTGTATTGGCAATTTTCAAGAATATTATGTCATTTTTCTTTGACCCCCCCCCCACCTACTTATTTTTTTTTTAATTTCTTCTCTTCTCAATTTCAGTTCCTTCATCAAGTGCCTCCCTATCATTTCCCAAACTCTTTTTGATGCTCGTAAAATGAAACTTAAGGATATTATATATAGGCTTTTATCTTGCCGCTTGTTAAAGGGACAGGGACGGAAGTTAACTTAATTCTTGTACTTGCCATCTATCGTTGTCTTATTATCATGATGGAATCAATGCTTAAATACTTCAGTCTTTCGAACGATATGCCTGAAACAGAGAGAGGATGGTTTACTGTCAAAGATCACCGCGTAGGAAAGATTAGAAAAAATGAAACAAAAAAAAGATGTTAGATATGTTACGTATGCTTTCTCATATGTTCTTTGTTGCCATGCAAATATTGTTCGTATATTGTGCTTAGTTTATTGAATTTATACATGTTAAATTACATTTTCACTCAGTCATGAAGTATTTCATTACTTTCTCAAAATTTTACTTGAAATCACTCACTCACTTGAAGACACATATTTATCATGCAAAAAATCTGTTATACTTCATTGGAAAATAACCCTATGACAATTCGTGGTCACTCTTCACTAAGTCCTAAGTTATATAGTGTTCTCATAGGTAAATTGTCGCTATTTTATATTTTTAATTTCGTGCATGCGTGTTGCTTTTTATTCTGTTGACTGCACAGTACAGTAGGGTCAGTTGGCCACCATCTTTGAGAAAAAGAGTACCATGACTTAATTTGCACCACGAGAAATTTTGAAACTGCATGCTGTACTGCTTGGCATTCATGTCGGAATCTCCAATACGAACATTTCAGAGTGTTCGGGTGTCAATCTGAAGACAGTGCAGGGGATTCGGAAAGAGTTGGATTGGTCTAATGGTTATTACGTAGGTATTCAGAGTGATCACTAGTGATGACGACGTTATATCTACATTCATCTTCCCACAGTGCCTCAGACTCAATATGGAGGCCTACATCAAATGCGGTAGTTGTAGAGAAAAATAAATGATGGTGAGGGGGGGGGGTCAAAAAGTGCAGTGCGACGCTCACCGGCAGGCCAGCTCTTTTTCTTCTTCTTCGGTCGCCTCAAGGAAATAGATTGCGTAGCTCCCTTTCTCGGCCGTTACACTGGGCAGTTGTGAAACAGACACCAACTCAGCAACGCCTCCTTCAACTTCCTCTTTGTCTGTCTGTCTGACTGTCTGTCTGTCTGACTGTCTGTCTGTCAATCCGTGCGTCCAACTCTAACACACGCAGTCCGCCGAATGACTTTTTTCTTCTTCCCGTACTGCTGGCACCCCGCTTTTTATGCTATTCCAAGACAGCCAAAATTTGCATGTGTGCAAATATCGTCTCGTCTTGGACGAGATATGCGCGTATAAATTGTGTCTTCAATAGCGGCCATATTTCTTTTTTGTCATCACTTTACAGGCAAGACACGTTCGCGCTCGTTTCGAATTCCGAGGTAAGTCATGTCTTTCGTTACAGTAGTGCTGCCCTAGATCAAGAGGGTGGCTTCGGAAAGATCCTATGTCTGGCAACAGGACTACACACCATGCTACACAAGCAGTAGAACCCAGTCATGGCTGTCGGACAATTTCTGCAACCACATCACTCCTTATATCTGACCACCTACCTCCCCAGACTGCAACCCCCTTGATTATTATGTGTGTGGTGCAGTTGAGCAAGAGATCAGCAAAACTCCTTGTAATACCAAAGACGAACTGAAAGCAAGGATTATGGCAGCATTCACCAACTGGAGCCATCTGTGGGCAATGGTTGAAACCAAAGGCGATTTTACTGAATAAATTTACTCTTTAGTATTTCAAGATATTTTTGAGGAATTTTAGTAAATATATCTGTTAAAATGAGATGTCAGTGTTATTTTCATTTTTGCGTAATTTAGTCAATTTATTCATCGCACTCTGTATATATCATATATAATGATTAAAACCACCGATAATAAATCCCGGTATAGTCTCCATTACCTCTAGGATAGCCTCACTTTAGTGGTTGAATAAATCTGGGGAGAAAATACATCCTTGTCTCATCTAAGTCCTAAGTTAGACCCATCATCTTTAAACCTGCCAGTTTGGTTTCTAGACAAAATTAGAAAAGGGCGTAAGATATCAGTGAATGTAATCATAATATATGATACGCAGGTGATACTGTGTTGATGGCTGACACAGAAAGAAAACCACAAGACCTCTTAGACATGCTGCCGAAATACACACACACACACACACATTATATATATATATATATATATATATATATAAGTAATGGACATTATCTATAATGTTTAAAGAAAGCGAGAAGAAAGGAGTAACCTTTAACTGCATGAAAATAGAAAGTATTGTTATTAACAAGAGAAAATTCTCAAGATGCGAGTTATAAATTGAAGATGACAACATCGAGTAAGTACAAAAGTTTAAATCTGACAAGTATTTTAACAAAGGATGGAAAATGCGACAGAAAAATCCGAACAGGCAATGGATTAAGGAAAGAGGCATTCCAAAAGCTAATCAAAGGTTTGGGCAACAGAAAAATGTGATTACAAAAAAAAAAAAGAGTACTGGATTGCTAAGTCATATCCGTATGACAATGAATATTGGACAATCTCCCCATGGAAAAACCGGAGGCAACAGAAATGTGGTTCACCAGAAGGATACTCGGAATTGTATTACTTATTATTTATATTATTCGGACTGTTATCCTTATCTTCATTGCTATATTCACAACGTTTTGGCCGTTGTATGCTCCGGCCTTCTTCAGGTGATTGGAATTTCGAACTGAACCCTTTAATTCGTCCATCATGTTCGATTCGAAATTCCAATCACCTGAAGAATGCCGGAGCGTACAACGGCCAAAACGTTGTGAATATAGCAATGAAGATAAGGATAACAGTTCGAATAGTGTAAATAATGTAAGTAATTATAATACCTCATCTCCGATATATAGACAGATATTGAGAAGTCCATAGTAAGCAACAAAGGAGTTTTAAAAGAAATGACAGCAAAAAGCACGTATGCCCAGAATCAGGAAGAGATAGATGATATTCCTTGGACACATACTGAGAAAGGAGGACTTACAAAATTTAACTTTCACAAGGCATATTGAAGACAAGAGAGATGGAGTAAGGCAGCGGGCCACCTACCTGATGAACTTGTAAGAACTGATATTGGAACACGGACCTTAGGAAAGGGAGAAAAAAAACTGCCAAGGGCCACAAGAATAGGAAGTTGTAGAGAGCCATGTCTGCCTATGTCATGAAGGAACGCGGCACCTAGAATAAGAAGAATCGAAAATTAATAGACGTACGACAGTAAAATTTAAACTCCTAAGTACGTTTCAATTCTTGTGTATATTTCATAGGTAAGGTACTACTGTGAATTGGTATTTTATACAGACACTAACCTGGCCTTTAAAACATTGTACACAGTTTGTTTTCCAACTCGCAACACTTGAATAAGTGATCAAATAATCTTAAAAAGATATATAAATTTTACTGCTTTTCTTTACATTCACAGCTGGAATTTATTCCTTAAATGACAACTGGAGGACATATCAACCAATACGTTGGGATAAATGCAACAAAATGAAGATTCAAGACCAAATAAATTTATAAGTTTATAACCAATGTCTGTTGTGACAAACACAGTTTTTGAATCACAATTTATGACTTAATTCATGTCATTGGAGCTACTTTAATAACATGAATTTAAATATGTATCATTAAAAATTTTGTTTTAAAAATTTTGTTATTTAGATGGATTATCAAGTACCAGTCACCTATATTTTCTCTTTTCACTTTTATACGATATGATGTTCAAATCATAATTCGTTCAATGAAACTTACCATTTTCTTTCTTTTTATGGACATGAGAACGAAACAGAAAATTCCTTGCGCACATCCCAAGTTTTCCCATGCTAAACATATTTATAGAACATATAGATTGAAAAAAAGAAATCAAGCTGCCATGAAATGGTTGTATGTCCATGAATGACCCCCAAGTATTTTAAGATTAAATTTGTCTTCGAGAAGAGGATTTACCGAGTTGAGTTAATACTGGGACACTGATAGTGGGACACACTACCTATATAATTCAGAATGATTTGTGCTTGAGGTCATCATGGTCAAATAGGTATATGGACAATCTGTGTTAAGGGTGGGGTAAGCCAGAAAGGTTATGGTCAGACAGCTTAGGTATCACGATCTGTTACACATCTGATCTTTGTTTACATATTAAACATTATAGATGATGTCCATTACTTATATATATATAGATATATATATATATATATATATATATATATATATATATATGTGTGTGTGTGTGTGTGTGTGTGTGTGTGTATTTTTTTGGCAGCATGTTTTCATTAAGACATGTTTCGTTGAATAGTTTAGACATGATTTGTCTACTTATTTTCAATAGGATCCTTTCATACTCGCGGATAAGCTTTTTTTGGTGTCATTATTGAAGGACGAGTGAAAATCGCCGAGTTGATAATAATGAATGCTACAATATTTATTTTGTAATAAACAATACCCTGATGATGACATTGCTATGTCGAAAGTACTTGAAAATAAAAGAAATATGTATCAACACGGTGATTTTCTCTCGTCCTTCAATAATTACACCATGAATATGAAAGATTCCTATCGAAAATAAGTAGACAGACTATGTCTAAACTATTCAACGAAGAATGTCTTAATATATAAGTTATTATTCGAACATACCTGTTACCACTACAAAAAATGTATATTTGTTTCGATGCCCAATTCAGGCATATCATCGAGTGGTGATCAAAAATAGTTATAAAGGATTTTTCTTTTCCTTTTATGGAAATTTTTCTTATATCTTACTAATTTTAAAAAATAAAAAAGAGGTGATGTTTTATAAGTAGCATTAAAAATCGTTTAGAATTATCTTTGATCACCACCTGAGGACATGCCTGAATTGGTCGTCGAAACAAATATGTATTTTTGTAGTGATAACATGTATGTTCGACTGTAATAACTCATAATAAATAACCATTACTCTACTTTTTGCATTGAGCTCTCTTTTAAATTAATGTTATGAACGTTTGAATTTATATTCATTTCGTTCTCTTTGTATATATATATATATATATATATATATATATATATATATATATATATATATATATAACTATATCAGACTGTCATGAAATGTCCGTATTTTCAGATTAGATTAATATTAAAGCAATGTCCAAAAACAGGAAATAAGTGTTGAGAAAATACAAGGATAAAGCACACCTGGTTATCCTGTTACTCTTGCAATCCATGATTGGAAACTTTCTTGCTTTTCAGTTGCTCCTCACATGTGTCCATCCAACCAATATATATGTTTTAAATAAAAATTTTAAAAAAGTAAATTTAATTTTCTCTACATTCTGATATGCTGGAATTTCTCTATTGTAAACAACTCCACTGTTCGAAAACCGAAGTAAAATGAGAAATATATATATATATATATATATATATATATATATATATATTGTAACCAAGTAAATGGTTAAGAAATTAAACAAGAGGTTGCAGATAGATCGTGTATTGAACAGTAAATACAACAGAAGAGTATTACACGACTTGGGAGTGTGTGTCGGTTGACTAGCTTTCAATTTATACTACTTCCCCACCCCCGGAGGCTTACTTTCCTACTAATTTTATAGTAAGTGGAAGAGTCCACAATAGACTCATTAGAGGGAGGACACCACAACAATATATATATATACATTCTGATATGCTGGAATATATATTAACAACCAAACAAGTTAGAAAGAGCATGTTCCAATAGTGCAGGTCGAATTGACTTCCACAGTATAGTAAATACAAAAATCCATTTCCTAGAATGTATTAAGTTAAGATGGTGCGTTGTATATTTCTTTCTTGGGGCCATATTAATTGTTGGAGAATTGAAATTTTGAGGAAGTGGTAATAATGGTAGTAGAAAGATCGAATCAATTTCAGTAGTGCTCAGTTGAGACAATGTTAAGGTCACCAGTTTTATACTCGAGCCCTTATACGAAGCCAGCAGGATACTGGCTTGCTTCATTACTTCGATCTAAACGTGAAAACGGCGTCACGAAATGGTAATAACTGGTAAGTCGATGAAACTGGTTGTACTTAGCTATATGGATCTTATGGAGAAATAAAAATGCGAATTAGTGAATGTTAATTTAGTACTACTTATTGATTGTACAGCGTGCAGAGATGGAACAAAGTAAGGTAGTGAAGAAGTTCATAATTGTATGGATACGTTCTTACTAATGTTAATTTGTTTTCTTGCTACTGTTGGTAGTTGCTGAATTGAAAGTTTTTATCAGCACCTTCTACTTTAATTTTGCTGCTTTTAATAATAAATATAACTACTTTGTTACTAGTGAGGGGACTGATAACGAGTGAACAGTAAGAACATTATAGGGTGAGGAATTCTGTTAGGGTCACTGTGTACTGTGAACATTATAGGGTGAGGAATTCTGTTAGGGCCACTGTGCACTGTGAACATTATAGGGTGAGGAATTCTGTTTGGGCCACTGTGCACTGTGAACATTATAGGGTGAGGAATTCTGTTAGGGCCACTGTGCACTGTGAACATTATAGGATGAGGAATTTTGTTTGGGCCACTGTGCACTGAACATTATAGGGTGAGGAATTCTGTTAGGGCCACTGTGCACTGTGAACATTATAGGGTGAGGAATTCTGTTAGGGCCACTGTGCTTAATCTACAAAAAGAAACTCAGATAATATCCTGACAACGTTTTGATTGGACTGAAAATATTTAGGGAGTTTTACCGTCAAGTTTTATTATCAACCGCGCCTTGCTGTTTAAAACCTGTGTGTTGTAAAAACTACTTTCCTCATTAGACTTTTAGTCTTCGAAGTGTGAAGACATTCGTTACAAACTTAGCAGCAACAATAAAAAGGGTTTCACAGTTCCTCTCACGAACTTTCAGTACAACTACAAAATTTCTTATGTTGTCAACAACAAAATGAAAATTGGTCACTTAAACGAAATGTCCTTATAAACCTTAAAAGAACACTCTAACGTAGTTTCCAATGTTAGTACTTGGTAATTTGTGTTTTATGGGAGAAAAATCTCCGGTACTCAGTAATAAGAAACGTGTGTGCTGCTATTCTTCAGGAAGTACTTAAGCATACGTTAACGATTTTTATAACAGTGTTTCGTTAATATTTGAGAATGAGTGTTTTACTCCTGTGCATATCTGAAGAGGGGGGGATTTGTGTTGCTGATTGAGAAAAAGATCTTTATAAGTGGGTTTAAGAACTTGTTGAATAAATAGTTTTAGTTGCAATTGGCTGATCTGTGAGACGAAATTGTATTACAGCAATGAAAATTTAGTTAGCGAAGCACGGAGAAGGAGTGTACTGTGGTAGGCATTGCCTGCTTTGTTAACGAGTTTTAATTGGAAAAATCAATTGAATTCAATAAACTGCGTACGGTGCGCAAACACCATTTTATATCTAGCTCGCTCCCTGAGGGTAAAGTAGCAAAGGCAGAAGAAGAAAGAGGAAGACCTCACCCTAAACCACATACATTTCATTCACCTTCTTCACTTTTGCACTGCATGTTTTAGTGAAGTATTTTAATCAGTTTCTATTTTATTTTATATATTTCCATTATGTGTGTGTGCGCGGACGTGTGTCTGTAAAGAAAGTAAATGGAATGAAATGAATTTGTTGAATGAAATTTATTTAGGTTTCAAGAGATAAGCGGGCGATGTCTGTGTGAGCTGATTAACCTGCCTATATTGGCATTTCTTTAAAGATTTATCCACGCACAACAAACACACAAACATGTGTGTGTGTGTGTGTGTGTGTGTGTGTGTGTGTGTGTGTGTGTGTGTGTGTGAAGTGTATATGTGTGAACCGTGAGCGTAAAGTGTGTGTGTTTGTGTGTGAAGCGCATGTGTATGTATGAAAAAGGAAATAGTAATGGGCGTATGTAAATGTGAAGTGAGCGTGAAGTGTGTGTGTGTGTGTGTGTGTGTGTGTGTTATGGAAAAAGAAATAGTAATGTGCGCATATAAGTGTGAAGTGTGCGTGAAGCGTGCGTGTATGTGCGTTTGTATGTGTGTGTGTGTATGTGTCAGTGTATGTATGGAAAAGGAAATATTAATGTGCGCATGTAAGTGTGTAATTATGCTTTTTTTTTTGTGAGAGTGTAAAGTAGAATCTGAGGGAATAATTGAAATAAGTGTTTTTGGAGCGAAAAAAAAGCAACAGTAAAAAAAAACTGTATTGTACAATCATTCCGAAAAAGGAGGGTCTTGTTTACCTTGAAAATCATCTTTCGAAATCCTGGCTTTTTTACCTGAGTAAGAACATTGGCTCTTATTACTAATGAGAAATACACAAGTACGTCGCTTATCAAACAAAACTTTTAGATATTTACTAAGCAAAAGACAAAATGTAGGTAGGAAGACTCTATTGTACATCTATCAAATCTAGAAGGTTTGCCTGCTTTGAAAATTAGCATTAAAAATGTTAGCCTATTTGGGTTCGGCATCAACCGCTATTTTTGATTTAGAAATAGAGTTGACAAAAAACTGTGTGGGTAGGTTTCTCAATGCGAAATCTAATATACACTCCTGATCAAAAATTTAAGACTTGAAAATTTTTTTAAAAAGACTGTTTTTCATAGAAAAATTTTAAACATTTCTTACTTAAGGTTACTAATTTTATAATCTAAAAGGTCATGTAGACAAAAAGTTATAATCCGAACATTTTATTGAAAAATTGACATTTTTATAAAATGATCAAAATTATAACACCAGAGACAAAAATCCTACGAAATTGTACGAAAAGTGTAAGAAAACATCCAACAGCCAAATTTATTAATGAGTTCTACCTCCACTGGTTTTGGTGACTTCAAAAATTCTTTGGGGCATGCTAGAAATTAGTGTTTCCATTAAGTTACGGGGAATATTGCTCCAGCTTCTGAAGATAGCTTCACGAAGTTCAGATTTGTTGAATATTGTTTGTCATTTCGATAAACATCTCTTGCCATCCATCCCCAAACATTTTAAATTTGGTTCAAGTCCGGTGAGCATGCAGGCTGGGTCAAGAGATGGATCCAATTTTCTCGTAGAAAGGTCAAGGTCCGGCATGCAGCGTGGATTGCAGCATTATCCTGTTGGAATAACCATCCATCCCCACACAAACGATGACCCTCCGTCACCAACGATGCTTTTTGTAGCATGCTAACATAACCAGCCGTTGCATGACGACTCTGCACCACCTGGAGCTCTATCGTCCCTCTGTAAGAAAAGGCACCCCCCCATACCATTAGGGACCTTCCACCACTATGACGTGTGGAGAAAATTCCAGGAGGCATGTTTTTGTTATGCCAATATCGTTGGAAGCCATCAGGACCATCTAGATTTAATTTTTCTCATCAGAAAACAGGACTTTCTTCCACTTCTCAATGTCCCATGTTTAGTATTCACGACCAAACCTTAAACAGTTCACTTTGTGACGTGGAAGCAGCCGAGAAATTTGTTTGCGCTTTTTATTTACCATGCCTTTTTGTCGTAAGTGTCGTCTGATGGTTACTGGACTGCAATCAATATCTGTGGCTGCCTTAATTTGACTAGAAGAAAGTCCACTGGCTTCACAACAACCAGTCTTATTTTCCTACTCAATGCCGGAGAAATTGGGGTGGGGGACCTACCAGTAGACTTTGCGTTTCCATAATTTGCACTGTCCTTTAGAAAGTTGCAAATCACAATTTTACTGCGATTTACCTTAGCTGCGATCGCACGCTGTGACAAACCTTGATTATGGAAATCTAGAATTCGAGCACGCTCAACTTTGGTAAGTTTGCTTGCTTTAGGCATGGTGACTCTTTTACGCAGTGATTGCTAATCTCTAAATGAACTAAAAACTTTGGAATTACCGTGGATCTAACAATTTATACCCACTGGTCTTATAATTTTGATCAAGTGTAAAACGCCTCATTTTATAAAAATGTCCATTTCTGAATAAATTGATCGGATTATAACATTTTGTCTAGATAACCTTTTAGATTACAGAATTAATAACCTTAAGTAAGAAAAGGTTTATAATGTATCCATGAAAAACAGTCTTTTTAAAAAAAATTTCAAGTGGCCTTAAATTTTTGATCAGAAGTGTATACGTATGCATGTGTAGGGGGATATACGAATAAGTGTGTGTAGATGTGTACGGATGTCTGCATGTCTGGGCGCATGTGTGTGTAAGAGTGCACTTATGTAGATATAAGATATAAACTGAACTGCCAAAACAATACAGACAACGACTAAATAACGTGCAACTACTTAGCGAGTAGAAAATTCTTCAGTTAAAGATCAGAGAGTTTGACCAAAAAGATATTAAATATTTTGCACGCATATAACTTCAAACGTTATTATTTAGAGGATACTCGTATTTGAAATAGCTGCCCCAAATGTTATTTTAAACATTTATTACATTTTTCCGAGTATTTTACCTCTCAGTAAAGACGCGTGTAAAGTAAAGCACGCCGGATCAAACGGTGATTTCCCCTACAAAGGGGGACACAAGTTGGATCTCTACCGGAGACCATATTTTCTTGAAGATTTCTCGAATTTGCAAGCCGATAGACGTAATAAATCATCTATTCCAAATACAAGTATCTACTATATTAACGTTTGAAGCAATAAAAATGCCAGATTAAAAAATTCATTCATATATATATATATATATATATATATATATATATATATATATATATATATATATATATATATATTGATTGAGTGCTGGAGCTAATAAAACAGTGATCGTATGTATAATAACAGAGCTAAAATTTATATTACTAAAATATACATTTTTTTTTTTTTCATCACTGGTAGCAGAACTCTGATTTGATGCACGATGCAATCGTCAGGTGATGATTGAAGATTAACCGTTGCATAATTTAAATATTAATATTTAAATTATGAAACAGTCAATTTTCAACCTCAACCTGATGATGAGGGGTTTTTTCAGAGCGAGAAAAGGAATAGATTTAATCTCATATTGGGGTGGAGGGGTATATGAGTCAATTAACACAAACAGAAAATCATGTCAAAAGTATTTTTGAGAAGATTGTTAAATAAAGTGAAATTTCAAGAAAAAAGACTTGTTTTGGTAAACTACATAATTAAAAAAAAAGTCAAAGAAAGAGAAAATTGCCTAGGAGAAGCGAACTTGTTTATTTGTAACAGAGGTAAATAGAATTTCCAACCGTCCCGTAAAATGTAGGATTTTCTTGCATTTCGAGAATTGATGATTTTTTTTTAAAATTACTTTTTAAAAATGTACTTTTGAAACGCGAACGGCTGGGATACATGCGAAGTCTTTCCTATCTGTCTACCTCCTCCTCTTTCTGTCGAGTATGCGAAACTTATGTAAGAGGACATTGGGGTCAATACCGAGTGGCGACCTCAGTATCAACTTTTCATGCTCTATCCCTGGTATCCATAAATAAAGAATACCTTAAAACAATATACATGGGGTCCTCGACTTACGTCGCAGTTGCGTTCCTACGGCGCGACGTGACCTGATTTTCGACGTACTTTATTTCGAATTTATTTTGCTTTTTTCTTAATTATATATATATATACACAAACAGAGTCCTCGACTTACATAAGCCCGCACGAGTCTGCTTGGGAGCCATTATGAAGGGCAAAAAATTCACCCCAAAAGCGACACAAACCCAAGATAACGAATGTAGTACAATCAAATATGGCCAATTGCTGGTGAACGAAACAGCGCCGTCTTCTTCATACTGCGCCGCGTGACGTCGTATTATGGAAGATGGTGTCGTAAGCACGAAACGACGTACGTCGGGTCCGACGTAACCCGAGGACTTTCTCTATATGTAAATAAGGTATTTCGGCATCAAGAATTCTCTCAAACATGTTTTCTTAAATAATATGGACAAGTATTATCTATCAATTTTCTTAAATATCTAAAATTTCCTAATAAGTCGTTATGTTTTATCGGTGAATTTGCCAATATTCTTTTTTTTTTAATCGGTTTCACCCCATACAGGGTAGTAAAGCCACTAAGATGCAAGGGTTTACTGGACGTGGGAGATATAGGAAGAGAAACATTAATAAGCATTAAGAGAAAAAAGTATCAGGTGGACAATAGATAGCAATTGACACTGTATTTAATTTTTTGAAGATTAAAGTTGGCTGGAAAGCATGGAGCTGGAAGGGAGTTCCACAAGTGAGAATTGTGAGAAAAGAAACTGTCAGCATAGAAGTTACGTTTACATCTAGCTAGCTCCACTGTAAATTGATGAGATCTCACCGCCAGTCTAGTATTGAGCTTAAACTCATACAGTCGAGTACTGCGCTTAAATTTTAAAAGTCTTGGATTTTATCAATGAGCTCAAGTAAATAACAGGGGCTTCGGACCATATGTGACAGCAATATTCTAAGCATGGACGAATGGTAGACTTATAGATTCTGCAGAAAAAAATGTCTCACCCGACATAGTGAACCGAATTTCTTAGCAACTGACCGAGCGGTGGATTCAGTATAGTCTTTCCACTTCATGTAACCTGAGAAAGTTAGCCCAATAACGCGCAACAAGTCGTTTTCCTGGAGGTTAGCATCAGCCTTACTGTTGGAAGAGTTAATTCATATTAACTTTTATTTTACATTGTTTTTTCTTCTCAAGTACTTTCGAATAATACTCCATTCGTTTTCAAGGATTGTTCTGTGTGTCGTTAAGTAACTGGCCTTTAATTCCGGTGTTTTCTCATTTGATGGAATCAATTTCATTATATATAATTAGCAACTTTTATCACAAACAGAAGCTGTGAATGTATTGTTTTCAACGGTTATCTCTTGTAACACAATGTCACTGCACTTAGATAGACGTGAAAGTCTCAGGTTGTTAAGCGAGGAAAAAGTAATTACCATTTGAGACTAGACTGTATCTGAATGCTTGTTCACCAACTCTTGTCAAAATAATTTGGGACAGTTTTACAAGAGTTTCAAAGACGTAACAGAATGCTTACAACCTTTATTTGCGTAATACTACAGTGGTTGTTTCTTTTAGTTGCGTTCCCCTTGTTTAGTTCTTCTGAGGTACGTTATTTTATTCATCGGGTACTACAAGATTTTTTTTTAAAATCAAGAGAACGTTATCTTTTATGAACAGAGCAGCACCAAAAGATACACGATATACAAGTGGCTTTTCGATACCACTATCACCTTACTACTTATTTAACTAGACTTTTTCATTACTGTTGCTCCAAACTAAGTGTCAAGTGTGTGGAAGACAGTATTGCACCATATTTTTCTCATTCATATCTCTGCAAAAGCATCACATCCCAAGAAAATGTATAATGATCTTTTTTTTATTTTGCAAAATTTACGAAAAATTGATACATCGAAAATTGTGAAGGGAAGTATTAATTTTTCACAATTACGTTATAAACTAATCTTGCTACATTTACTAATCAACCGTTCTTATTTTTACCATTATCATAACAATACACTAATCACTAAAAGACCACAATCGCTCTGTAAAAATTCCTAGCTCATCCTATATTTACTATTTTATGTTGATGATTGGTAATATTTTTATATTTAGCAAAAATTGCTTAATGATAATGAAATATAGTTATAAATAGTTATACCTCTCCGTAAGAATCTAATAAAACAAAGTCGTACAAGGAAGCACTGAAAAGTTTTCCGCTCGATCAGGAAGGGATTCAGCGCAAAAGTTTCAGTACTCACTTATTACCGGTTAAAAAATAACGCGGGAAAAATTAATCGGTCAAAAAAATTACGCGGGAAAAATTAATCGGTCAAAAAATTACGCGGGAATAATAAAGAGTAAAGAGAAAAAAATATTGAAATTATTCTATTACCATCAAAGAATTTTTCTTTTCTGTCATTTCACGAGTGTAGGAGTGGTGAGTTAAACAGAGAAATGTGCGGGTGGATGGTGGGAGCTATAATAATATAAAATCAGTTAGCAAACATTCTTTCACCTAAGTTAAATCGTTTTAACGAAAGAAAACCAACATAATTTGGGCCTTAATTTTCGAGAGGAAGAATTATCATTATTATACACTTATTTATCTAGCTTTATTGTTTACATAATTTCATCCACTTTGTTGTTTACTGTGGATAAATTGACTATTCAGGCGGGAGAAGGAGTAATGTTCTTACCTGGGTTGTTGGTTCTTGTTAAATAAAAGCTGTTACCTTTTTGCTAATTTTTTTTATAGCTACAGGGATCCCTGAGGTGGTTATAAGGGAAGTGTTTTTCCTCCATATTTTTTTCTTGTAAACTCAATGCAAGTTAACAGACGATCAAGCTACGTCGCGGAAGAGAATATTTTTTTCGTAACCTAAGGTAAGTGCATTGCTTTTTTACTTGGCCTGAACCGTCGCTGGATTTTTTTTTTTTTTTAGATTTTCTCGACATTACATAATTTTATTTACATTTTTATCCTACGCGCTGTCGGTTATAGAATTTTCTGATGGTCCCGGTTCAATATCTGGGCTGTGTTGTGCAAAAAGTATTATAGTCTAGTCTAGTGGAAACCACATCACAAAGACTAATTAACTAGGAATATTAATTGATAAGCTGCATGACGTAAACAATCTACCTGCAGGAATGAAATTTAAGGGTTCGATTCGAAATTTTTGGAGATTTACCAGCTACGAAAGACACCGGAAAAAGCAAGCATGGTACAACGGCTAAGAAGAAAACGCTAGTTCTACCTTAATTTCAGCTTGGCTGACGGATCATTTTCAGAAGCACAAAATCAGTTATTGATTACTTCAATTAGATCCTCCTTCACTATATAATCGTGTAACAGTCACCCACCTTTTCCCAAAATTGGACGAGGGCAGCTTCTTTCTCGCTACTCTGATTTTAACTCTTGTGCTCAAAGGCGGTAAGATGTTAGAGATCTGAGTTCACTCTTGTGAAATCCTTTTTGTCACATCCACACCACAATTTAGCTGACACCAATTAATCACAAAAACTAAGAGTATTTCTTGAATAGTGGAACGACATTGCTACCGACAGAATTGGTTTTCAAGGCGAAAAAAAAAGTATCATGGAAGCATGCAAAACATTTTTTTTTAGTAAGTTTGCATAACGGGCGTATGACTGTGCAGTGGAAGAAGACCTTTCAATGTCACCGCAAGAGATGCATACTGGCGAATCAGCTTTTTGCTGGAAACGTTAGGAAAAAAACAACGTTAGGAATCATCAGCCAACTGAAGAACAACACATAATTTTTCAGGCATTTAATCCCGAGAATAAAAAAATATAAAAACCGACGACACCACTTTGCAAGGTCATGCTCCTTATCAAATTATTTCGACCGTTTCCAATTTCAATAGTATTTAATATAATGCCTTTCTCAACAACAATCGTTTTTTTTGTTTTTTTTTTTAATAATTTTACCCAAAATAATGCGATAAAGCCACTAAGACGCACTAAAGAGAATAAGAAGACTTTAGTAAGAAGTGAGGAAAAGGAACAGAATTTATGAAGACATAAGATGGCGACTGACGTTGCATTTAAAGTTTTGAAGATTGAAGTGGTAGAGAAGCAAGTCATTAGAAGAGAGTTCTACAGGCGAAAAGTTCGAGAAAAGAAACAATTAGACTAGAATTGACGGTTGCATATAACTAGTTCAACAGTAAAACAGTGTTTGCCAGTATAGTAGCATAATGCTTAAATTTATGCAATCGCGGTACACGGGAGAACAGATTATCAGAACAATTGTTACGAAAACATTTGTAAAAAAAAAATCATGGCAAATTCAAATATTAATATTTTTTTTTTTCTTTTTTTTAAAGTGTCCCATCATGTAGATCTAAGGGAAAACCACGTCACGGTGAGAATGTGACTGAAGTCGAGATGCCATGATCTATTATATATGTGATACGGTATACGATTTTTTTTTATATGTTAGGTAGATTTTTCTTTGTATGTGTGCGGATAGATGGACGGACGACGTCGGAGATGGGTACCGGGGGCCTAGGACAATCCCTCGGGGTCCTCACTCCCGCAGATTTCCGCCCAGTCTGTGACTAGGGTCTTTGTTTTATTTTCCAGCTTTAAAAAATGTCTATCAAGGTAGCCAGGCTGAATGCGAATGCTTGAGGGATCGGGGTAAGGCTGTCCGCCTGCTTCGTAACCTCTTGTCTTTCAGAGTGGATGTCGCCGCGATCAAGCAGACGCACTTTGTTTGCGAGTTTGATGCGCCTATGTCGTTTAGCGACTTTGTTGTCTATGCAACATATGGGGACCGACTGGCCTGAGGTATTTCCTTGTTGGTTAAGCGTACCCTGGATGCGGTGTAACCCTGTTCATGTCGATGCGAGGGTGGTGGTTGATCGTGGCCGATATTGTTGTGAAAAGTAGTTCGTTTCGAATCGTTGTGGAGCGTGTTTCGTCAGTTAGGGCCGTTCCTGGTGGATTCATCGCGCTTAGTTTTAATGAGGCACTGGAATGCCATCCAGGACCCCAAGATAGACAGAGGGCAGGGAGCTAGCTTGGTTGATCTGATCGGCGAGTTTGGTCTTGTTGATAGATACCGGCTAATAAGGCGAAGGCTCTCAAGAATAGTTTTTCCGGGCGGTGACGGGGGGGGGCACAGATAAGCCGAAGTAAGGAGGGTCGGGGTCAGTTAATTAGACAAGATGTCTACCGAAGTTGTGAACATGGATGCAAAATTGCGCAAGGAAGAGTTCCGTCGAGGTTCCGATCGATAAATTCGGGTGGTCGATACCCCGGAGAGGCGTACTCCGAGTTCGGCTGACGACATGTGAGGTCTTTCGGCGGCATTTCGAAAACTGGTTTACCGTGTGTGTGGTATTGTGGAACGTGTAGAATTGAATTATGACAGATGAGTTTTTGCGGTGAATGTGTAAATAAATTGTAATGAATGAATGGATTGTGAATCTGATTAGCTAGGCATAAGATAGTTTACAACAACTGTTGTATTTATACGCAATAAATATTAACTATTTTTACGTTGGTGATATATATATATATATATATGTGTGTGTGTGTGTGTGTGTGTGTGTGTGTGTGTGTGTGTGTGTGTGTGTGTGTGAGTGAGTAAGTAAGTGAGTGAGTGAGTAAGTAAGTGAGTGAGTGAGAGAGAGAGAGAGAGAGAGAGAATTCGAGAACGGTGTCTTGTGAAGGTGCATTTAGTCTTGTACGAGCAGCGTCGGAGGAATAGAACCTCATTTAACTACAGTTAACTAAACTGATCAAACAAAATGGAACTCAACAGACAGCTTAATTCTCTTGTAGAGGATCGTGTAGGTTTACGAGTTGTTAAATTAGGAACACGTGCTGTTTATTCCTTCTAGAAGAAGGTCCAACTACAGGAACATAGCGGACTCAAGTTGAGTCCAACCGAAGAGGTAAAAAATCAAACAACACACACACACACATATATATATATATATATATATATATATATATATATATATATATATCGACAAATATGTGTATTAAACAACAAATTTATAAGTGACAAAGACATCAACATTTGTGTTTGTGCGTGAACGTAAAGATTTTGTATTTTGGTGAATGTTCGTACGTACGTGTATGTGTGTTTCATGGCGTTTTCCCACAAGTAAGCAAAATGAGAATCTCTGCGAGAGATCGCATTTTTAAATATGTCCGCTGAAATGCAAAGTGAAAAAGAGAACGAGGCAAGAAATCGCCCAGTATTTATAGTGTAGGGAGAATATGCCCTAGTGATTAGGAAATTAAGGAGGAGCTAACTCCGACACTCTGAATCTCTAAAAAAAAAAAAAAAAGACAGTATTACTATTCAAATCCGTCAGTGTCACTGTAATGTGACCATGTACGAGTTGGAGTCTCATTTTAATCTTCTTCTTTTGCCACATATCCTTCGAGTGGACGCACGGATAAATACCATTAATGGTAATGTCGGAGATAACATTCAAGTAAAATCCGACTACTCAGTTCCAATGTTAATCATCAAGAGGAAATACTGAGCACATTTTGTATCTAACCAAAATTCTTCTGATTTAAACTTTTTCTGAAATGCAAGAAATATTTAGAATACGATTTATCTTTTTGAATGCCAATGCATTTTTGAACTTAAACCAACAGTACTTTCATTCAAGGCTGGATTATCATTTTTCTTCCTCCACGGACTTACATATATAGATATCATTATATTAAATATCAATCTCCCGTTGTTACACACTAAGATGATATAAATTTTCATTATCCCGTGAGTAGCAAGCTACCTAACTGCCAGTAAAAAAAAAAAGTAAGTCAGCAGAAAAGCTTATAACTGTTCTTTTACCGAATATTTTACGAAAGGTGAACCACGTACCATCATGTCCTTTACAAGAGTACTAGTTCCCACCCACCCCAGATTTCTAAAAAAAAAAAAAAAAAAAAAAAAAAAAAAAACTTTTAATATATGTGGTAACTATTTTTCTTTAATGAAATCAAAACTCTTCCTTTCCGGTAAACAAAAATAGAAATTACAAACAAATACTCTTGTAGTGGTGTTGTAAGATATGTTGGCTAGGGTCACCGTGAAATGTAATAGCAATCAAGAAGGAAAGCTGTTCTTATAAACAACACTCCACATATGCACTGAATATATGAGAGAAATAAGTTAAGCTCCATGAATATTAAATATTTGTATTATAACAACAATATACAAATATCAATAATAAGCATGAAAAAGTTACTTCCCTTTTGTCTGTAATAAAAAGGGTGAATGCACTTAATGCTGAGTTACAATATTAAATGTTAATTAATTATAAAGTTCAATTAATGTTCTTAGCTCAATGAAGAATAATTCCACAGTCTGTGAGTGTGAAAAGATGTAATGTGCACAAGTGATATTAATAGAAGTTAATAAGATTACTCGAATGAGTAATAACTAAGAATTAAAATGTTATAGCGCCGTGCCGTATATTCAGAGAATTGAACCGCTACCAATGTTGGCTAACAGCGAGAGGTTTATATAGGTATGCATAGGCTCAAGTGAGCGTGGCGCCAAAAAAATATTGGAAAGATACTAAAATACGCGATTGGCCAGGAAATGGACCAATCCGTGATTTTAGAGAAAAGTTCAAATAATGTGCGATGGCAAAATTGTCATATAGTAAGTAAGTATCATATATTTATGAACCAATGACATTAAAGAAAGCGGAGGTGTGGCACATGTAAGTGATCACCACACTCTAAGAAGATATTTTTTTCCTCAAACATCTAATTAAGCGTCTGTAGACAATACAAATGTTACTGTTATGACTCCCTCAAGTAAATAAAATCATTTACCAATATGCAGGTACCTCTAATAAAAGCGATATCTAAGTTTAAAATGGATTTTTAAAAATGAGATATCTTGAAGCTTTAACTTTAGTTTTAATTTCAAGCTAATTAGATTAAATTTAATATCCCAAATTTGTAAAATACTTTGTATTTCAAACTAGTTGGAATCATTTTTCTTCGTATCTATCAATTCATCTATACTGACAATTCTTTTAAAAAAATATTTCAAAAATAAATATACTTTTCTGAAACGTTATTTGAACAGAATTAGCAGAGTTAAAGTCTAATCTGAATTGAAACAAATGTTATTTTTAGTTTAAAATATTGGAGAAAAGCATCTTAGGAAGTGTTGTGTGATTTTTTGACAGCATAATTTGAGAAATTAAAATGAGGATATAATTTTAAAAATACATAACTAAAAAAAAAGCTTTTTTTAAAAATTAATCTGTATTATATATATATATATATATATATATATATACTATTTACATTATTCAAACTATTGTCCTCATCTTTGTTGCCATATTTACCACAACGTTTCGGCCGATGTACGCTACAGCCTTCTTCAGGTAGTTGGAATGTCGAACTGAATCCTTTATTTCGCTCGCTGGGGTAAACTGTTCTAGTTCCATGTGCCATCTAATGGATGTTAATTATCAGTTATTTCCTGTTAATTCCCTCTCCAAGTTCCCCACCAGGTATTGAACAACAACTCCTTGGGTCCTGTCACTGGATCTAACCAAGGTCTTTATCCACTGTGCCATGTGTCCTTAAGGACATCTGTGTATGAATTACTGGGACTTATAAACTTAAGGTCTTCAGCAACCGTTTTTACCAAGTGTTCATGTTGCAATTTTTGCTGTTATCGTTTATGTTTTATACCAGAGCTCATACTGCAATTTTTGTTGTTATTATTGCTTTTCTCTGGCACTCCTTATTACTGGTTCTCATATTGTATTCATTTCTATGCTTGGTTGGCTCAGGAGATTTTTGTGGCCTAGCATATGTGCTTATTCCTTAAGTTTACGAATTTTCCAATGATGTACATTTTCTATGAATTCAACCTGAACGGTGATCTCTCTTTTCTCTCCGTATGAGGTAAGCCACGCCTGATTTTTCCACTTCCCCTCGTGTTACAGCTTTTTGGTGTTCTTGAAGCCATATCTTAAGGCGGCGGCCTGTCCCCCCTTTATATTTCTTTCTGCAGCTGCACGGGATGGCGTACACACAGTCTTTCGTCATGCTCTCCTCTATGGGAGATCTTACTCGCAATATTATGTAAATAGTGTACATAATACCTCATATCAGAAATATATATATATATATATATATATATATATATATATATAAGCAAATATATGGATATAGATCCGACAGTATGAAGAAAAATATATACGGAAAAAAACAAACAAAAATCCTTATATGCAATTATGCTGTTTTAATGTTAATATGTCAACGTCGGACGTTTCGGTCTAATAAACCATCTTCAGGACATATTCATAAAATATAATTAACATTATCAATTCAACATGACAAAGACGATGGACATAAGAACAAGACTTATCCAAACAGTTGATTGAAAGTTTTATAAGATCAGCGCTCCGGTTAAACATGGTCACGTTGTCGTCACGTGGGCGACGCTGTGAAAACGTATTCCCAAAATTTGAGTATTTTGAATGAAAAATGAAAAGAATTCTATTTTGATCTAAAATTTATATGTACGCTTGTCGAGCATTAATCTCGCTAGAAAAGGGGAAATATTTTAAATAAAATTATATTTTATGAATATGTCCTGAAGATGGTTTATTAGACCGAAACGTCCGACGTTGACATATTAACATTAAAACAGCATAATTGCATATAAAGATTTTTGTTTGTTTTTTTTCCGTATATATATATATATATATATATATATATATATATATATATATATATATAATTATTTAAAAATATGATTCAACTCGCGACATAAGAGGTCTCATGTTTCAAATTTGAAACATGAGACCTCTTATGTCGCGAGTTGAATAATATTTTAAATAAATAATTATATTTATGCTCTACTTTTTGTATCGAGCACTATTTTTAAAAATAATAACTAAAATACTAAGGAACTTTTGGATTATTTATCTAACCAGTTCTTTCCTATTTTCTATATATTCACACACACACACATATATATATATATATATATATATATATATATATATATAATTGACCTGTAATCTTAATTTGAAATATTTTAAGCATTCTAATATTTTATTGAATTTTAGGTACTTTGGTATTGTTGCCTTACTTATGAAGACGTTTGTTAAGGAAATAGAAACTTATCAGTAAATTTTAAATTTATTATAGGCATCTCTTATTTTTCTGGTAATGTCGTGTTTGGACGTATGTGTTTACAACACTCAACACGTTCATATGCACTCAAACAAAGTTCTTTGTCAAATACTGGGGGGAGGCGTTGAATTGTAGTGACCTTTTTCATTTATGAAAATCTTAATTTTGATAAGAATATCACGGAAACAAGTGATATTGCCCAAAATATTACGAGCAAGAAATGTATTCGCGGGAAGACATGCAAAAATCAACGCGGCTTAAAATCCACCAAAGCTGGATGAAGTGTCTAGATAAGAAATCACAGGAAGAGCATACAAGTATAAGCCCTGGTAAAACGAAGGATAAGCAGGGCCAGGAATCGGACCAAGTGCCTGAACTTCAAAACCAAAGACAGAAATCCACAGGCGAATTAAATGAACCGCGAGAGTGGCAAGAGTTCGACAATGACATCACTGAGATACCGCAGTCAGCTGCTAGAGACGATATAGAAAAGCGATTAAAAAACATATCACTAATCGTCATCATAGCTTCAAGAAAGGTTCGAATGAATTGTGTCGAAACCGACAAAGCTAATAGGATCAGGGATCTGAAAGGGGATCTAAGAGCTCTTGGAAAACGATACAAAAGAGCCAATGTAGAGGAACGTCAATAACTAGCAGAACTCCGAAATATATTGAGGTATAAACTGAAATAGGCCCACAGAACAGAATAGCTTAGAAGAGCAGAAAAGAGCAGATTTAGTTCTGGCTTCTTGAGAACTAGCTTGGAGATAAGAGAAGCGGGTATTTACAAGCTACCAAGAAATAAGTGAAAAATTACCTTGGCAAAACACTCATAGACCCTAAAAACGATGAAAAATTAGGTCCAAATGAGCAATTAATTAATCAAAAAACAATCGCAATAATTTCATGTAAGAGAACCAACCTGGAAAGAAGTACAATAAATAGTTAGAACATTAAGAACAGCTTCTGCACTAGGACCAAACAAAGTTTCATATCGCATTTAAATGCTATGTTGGAATCCTAAGGATGTAGTGGAAAATCTTGAAGAGTTTGGAGGATAGGCAGAATTGCTGACCCATGGAGAAAGGCCGGTGGAATCTGGATACCAAAAGGAAGAAGATTCGAAGAATATAAACCAGTTTCGGATCATAACATTACTAACTACTGAATGCAAATGCTAAAGTAATCAATACACTGACAATTCAGTCCAGAAAGGAAAGGTTGTGGGTATGTCAGGGTGCCTAGATCACACAGGTACATTCACTCAGCTCTTGAGAGAAACAAAGGACGTTGTGATCCTGTGGCTAGATCTCACCATATGAATCAATTCCACATATGCTTGTAAAAGAAACCTTAGAAACACCATATTCCCAAAGTGATATGCAGTCTCAGAGATTATAATAATTTTGTAATTGTAAAAAAAAAGGATAAAAAAAAACTGCCAACAAACATCTGCAATAGATTTCTTCTGTTTCACGACTGCAATACTTGTAGCTTAATCACTGTTCAAACGACAGTCCGTCGTAACAGTCCAACGGGCAACGTAGAAACGAAAAAATGGTCACACATCAAACCTTCACTTCTCACCAGAAACTCAGAAAATCTGATCTGCATAAGCGAAAAACAACGGCTTTTATTCACTGAAAGATTTTTTCTGATTGGTCACGACATTCAGGGGAGGGAAGAACATTAGCATAGATTCTGGTCCTTAAAGCAGATTTTTGCTAACTAATTTTTGGTACAGTATTTACATTAGTCGGACTATTGTCCTCATCTTTGTCGCCATATTTGTCACAACGTTTCGGCCGTTGTACGCTCCGGCCTTCTTCAGGTGGTTGGAATTTCGAACTGAACCCTTTATTTCGATCGCTGGGGTAGACTGTTCTAATTCCACGTGCCATGTTTGATGGATGTCAGTTATCAGTTATCTCCTGCTAATTTTCCCTCTGAAAGTTCTCCACTGCCTTAACCAGGAATTGAACCCACCTTCTTTGGGTCTGTCACTGGATCTAACCAACGCCTTTATCCACTGTGCCATGTGTCCTTGAGGACATCTGGGTATGAACTTCTGAGTATTATAAACCTAATGTTTTCAGCATCATTTTTACCAGTGCTCATATTGCAATTTTTGCTGTTATCATTGCATGTCTTTACCAGAGTTCATATTGCAACTTTGTTATCATTGCTTTTCTGTGGCACTCCTTATTACTGGTTCCCATATTGTATTTATTTCTATGGTTGGTCGGCTCAGGAGATTTTTGTGGCCTAGCATATGTGCTGATTCCTTAAGTTTACGAATTTTCCAATGGTGTTCCCTGTCTATGATCTCAACATGATCCCACAGGGGGCGGTGATCTCCCTTCTCTCTCCATATGTGGTCAGCCACGCCTGATTTTTCTACTTCCCCTCGCGTTACAGCTTTCTGGTGTTCTTGAAGCCTTACCTTGAGGGGGCGGCCTGTCTCTCCTTTATATTCCTTTCCGCAGCTGCATGGGATAGCGTACACACAGTCTTTAGTCATGTTCCTCTCAGAGGGAAAATTAGCAGGAGATAACTGATAACTGACATCCATCAAACATGGCACGTGGAATTAGAACAGTCTACCCCAGCGATCGAAATAAAGGGTTCAGTTCGAAATTCCAACCACCTGAAGAAGGCCGGAGCGTACAACGGCCGAAACGTTGTGACAAATATGGCGACAAAGATGAGGACAATAGTCCGACTAATGTAAATACTGTACATAATACCTCATCTCAGAAATATAGACAAACTAATTTTTGGTACTTTTTTTCTTCGGCAGATCGCACACAAAACACGAACTCTTTTCCGAGGTAGCTGATTATATCTTTCACTACAAATTTCCATATGAACGTGACAAGGCCCTCCACTACACTACAGGTTGGAGAGGGGAATAATAACCGATAGTGCGATTTCTGCTGTCCTCTTTGCTTTGGCAATAAATATGTTGGTAAAACCGGAAATAGTAGAATGTTGGAGTCCCTCGTCAACGTTACGCACACGTCAACCATCGATAAGGGCCTATATGGATGACTTAACAGTGACAATGCCATCAGGCACAGGTGGGAAATAGTTTTTTTAAGAAGAATCGAAGTTATGGCTTGAGCCAAAATGTAACTTAAGCCAGAGAAATCAACGTCCTCAGTTATAAAAAAAAAGGTCAAGTCGATGAAAAATTCCGGTTTTACGATCTTCTAAATAACAATCCAAACATTAAAAGAGAAACCTGCGAAAAGCTTCGATAAAATTTTCAATAGCAGCATGAAAGACAGCAAACCATGTACGAACTGGGGAAAAAAATCGACAAATCTGGTTTATCATGTCGATTCAAGGCATGGATATATCAACACGCAATACTACCCAGAGTTTTGTGGCCATTACTACAGTATGAAGTCTCCCTTGTAGAAAAAGCTCAAAAAGCTGAGATTGGATTACTAAAAGGCCTGAGTAGCGTTATATTGGAGACCAATGCACGAAAAGTTCCTTTCAACGGCCTGAGAAAAGAATTTGTTGTAACTCGGACAAAACTATATAGAAACTGAAAAGTAAAAGCAACGCAAATACAAAGTCTTTCTTGAAGAAAATGGGGTGTGATCCCAGATGACTAAAGGTAGCGGAAGAAAGACTAAGGTAAAAGGCACTAGTGGGGACAATAGCAAAGCAATGTCGCCAGCTCATTCGGGAGGAAATCCGAGCGGGACAAATGACTTAACGGTATCTGTCTATATTTCTGAGATGAGGTATTATGTACACTATTTACATTATTCGGATTATTGTCCTCATCTTTGTCGCCATATTTATTACAACGTTTCGGCCCTTCAGTATCTGTCTATATTTCTGAGATGAGGTATTATGTACACTATTTACATTATTCAGACTATTGTCCTCATCTTTGTTGCCATATTTATTACGACGTTTCGGCCCTTTAGTATCTGTCTATATTTCTGAGATGAGGTATTATGTACACTATTTAAGGACACATGGCACAGTGGGTAAAGGTGTTAGTTAGATCCAGTGACAGGACCCAAAGAGTGTGAGTTCAATACCTGGTTAAGGCAGTGGAGAACTTTCAAAGGGGAATTAACAGGAGATAACTGACATCCATTAGACATGGCACGTGGAACTAGAACAGTCTACTCCAGTGAACGAAATAAAGGGTTCAGTTCGACATTCCAACCACCTGAAGAAGGCCGGAGCGTACAACAGCTGAAATGTTGTGATAAACGTGGCGACAAAGATGAGGACAATAGTCCGAATAATGTAAATAGTGACTTAACGGTGCTGTAGTAAAATGGTAAGACTAAGCAAGTATGGACAAGGTAGGGAGGAGCAAAAAATCAAGTGTTCGGATTTGTGGCTAAATTATCTTGCTTGCGGGTGAAATGATTAAAAAAAGGAAACAAGAGAATCGTTAGAATAAATTAATGTCTCAATGCAAACAAAGGCTAACGAGATAAAATTTATATTTTATATATTTACGTTATTTTTTCCTCTGGTCTTCGAAAATAATAACGATATACGGGTGAATATTATCTTCAGATATAAAGTAAAACCTAGGGTATAAAATTAGGGAAAGAAAATGGGACAGAGAAAGAAGATGGTAATTAACAACTTACGACATTAGCGAATTAACCTCTCAAGAAATCAGAAGAAATAGACCCCTGCAGTAATATATTTGTATGGATGGATTTCATTGACTGATGGTAGAACGGTGGAAACATACGCAAAATATCTCCAAAATAAGCATATTCGAAGAATATGTAGCACACATATAACACCTGTTATTGTTAGTTTGTGTGTGTTTTCTTATATTTAGTTTGTTTTTAAGTTTCATCCTCACCCCCTCATTTCAGACCATACACCATATTTTTGTATGGACATTTGTATATAAGAAATTTTTATGTCATCGTTTTTTGTAGGTTCCATGTGAATTTGTGAAGAAGTCCTGAAAATTTCATTAAAATCGGACAATTATATGATTTTTATAAGAATTTTCAAATCGATGTGTTTTCAACGGAGAAAGCGTAACATTCAATGTAATTATTACGCCATGACGTCAACAAAACAAGATTTCTTTTCCAAAATTTCGAACCTGTTAGAAAGGATTAAAAAATTTTTTTAAAAATAATCAAAAAATACTTTTGTCTTACATCTTAATAATAACATAAACATTTTGACGATAAGACTTTATTTTTAAGTTTGTGGCCTTTTTCATTACGCTGTTTTCCAGCGAAAAAGCGGAGGTACCTAAATGAGGTATTGTGGTATTTAGGAGTGAATGGTGAAGATGACTTCTTGTGGTGAATGAATAAATTGTAATGTACGGATGGATTGTGAATCGAATTAGCTAGGTATAGGATAGTTAATGTTGACCAGCCTCATCCCAATTTCCTTCTTTTGGCATTGTGCTACAATTATTGTATTTTTACAACAATATGTAGCTCATGACCACTGTTCGACAAAAGCATTTTGGAAAGATTTTGATGTTGAAAACTAACATCACTGACAACTCATCTCGGAGCATTCGCAGAATCTTTTACGAATCACTTGACTGTTACAAATTAATACAAAATTTTTAAAGTTTGTAAATTTATTCTCATTAAAATTTACAAAAAATAAAAATAATTCTTGTAAAAATTGATTATTCATCGAATTTTTTCTTAATATTGTCCATAATATTTTATCCAAAGCAATTAAAAGCTTTTCTAATTAAATAATACCTTAGTTTTATTGATTTTTTTTTTAAATTTAACGATTCAGAGTAAATTTTCGGTAATTGAGGTCTTGTTTGACTAAAAAATAATCTTATTCCTGAACAAATAAGCATTAAGCGGTAGAAAAAAAGAACTTGAAATTAAATGAGTGGATAAAATAAATATATTTTTACTAAGATTTTCTAAAACAATCGTTTCAAAAATAATTTCTGAATAAGTCCTGAAATTTTCATTAAAATCTAAAGAATTATCTGATTTTTGCAGTTATAGAAGAAAGCGACATCAGTCTTCTTGTTGGTGTTTTTTGTTATTTATTTTATTTTGTATACCTTAAATTTTCTGTTATTTATTTTATTTTGTATACCTTAAATTTTCTGTTATTTACCTTAAATTTTCTGTTATTTATTTTATTTTATTTTATTCTGTAAGCCTTAAATGCGGTTTGCTATGGTATTTTTCATGGACTTTGTCTACTGATGCGTTTTTAAATTCTTTAACGGTTTAGAACAAGTTGATAAAAGCGAGAGATTTATATAAATCAAATGTGAATTGTTCTTGTCGTAGAAGTGTAAGTATAAGATATTTAGAATGCTCATCCACGTCTTGCCTTAGGATTGAATGCTTGATTTGTCGAGAAGGCGAGTTCGTTAGCGTCTGTTTTAGGGCAGAAGCCGTCCAGCAAGTCAATTTTGCTAAACATTATTAGTGTAAGGTCAATCATCACTGAAACAAGATACTAAATTTGGAAGATTTTTGCTTCTACATTTTTTTTAATTTGATCCTCTCATAAAATGAATATTTGTCATATCTTCTATACAAAAATGTAAACACTTTTTGTTTTTATTTTAAATACAGTTTTTCTTTTTGATTGTACTTATTTTCTGGAATCTGCATATAAGACTTGTAAAAGTTTCAGAAGAAAAACGGTAAAAGAATTTTCCTGTTTTACATTGAAATGAAAATGAATGGCTGTAAGTGATGAATTTAGAAAAATGAAGTTAAGCTCAATACCATTATCATAGATTGAGGTCAAATTTTGTTTTCTGTTTAGTTCGGGAGGAGGCAGTGGGATGAAAAATCTCCTTCTTACCTTATCCATTCCTATAGAGCGGTGGATACATTGGGCATCACAGTATCTGTCTATAGTTCCGAAACGTTGTGATAAACATGGCGACAAAAATGAGGACAATAGTCTGAATAACTGTAAATATTGGCCATCCCACTCTGCGATTTTGACTTAATTCGTTTCCAGTTAATAAAAAATGATGTGTTACTATTTTTATTTTGATTGAGATCATAAAATTAAAATGTGAGTGTTGGTTTACTAATTACGTAAAAAAAAATCACTAATTCTTTTTACGAAATGAATATTTCATAAATAACTTCAGTAAGCAAAATGTAATTCAAACCATTATTTGAATTTTGGTAAAGTTTTCAAATGTTAACGATATTCAGAGAACTTAAAACGATTACTTAATTTTTACAATTATTGAATTGCTACGTGACGCAAACAATAGTGCATTATTTAAACAAATTCAAATAAAGTGCTTTTTTATAGCTATCAGTGGCACATATTCTGTTACCTATAATATTAATAACTAAGATTATTTTTTTTACATATGTAGCAAAATAATCGTTGTAATCGGTTCATCAAAATAAGTGTTGCATAAATTTGTTGCTTTTTTTTCAAATTTGTAATATTTCGTTTGTCTCCTTTCCTTTAGACTAGTTGCCATGCAAAGCGATAGAACCCGGTCTGTCCCGCTATTTTAGTACCTATAGCTGGCCGGGGGGGGGGCGTAGAAAGAAGAGGATTCACACCTTTCGCAAGGATAGCACGTAAGTGGATTGTAATAGATTCAAATGGAATTCGAACTCGGCTCTCCGATTCCTCAATCCGACAATGTTGCATAAATTGTTGCTTTTTCAAATTCGTTTGTAATATTTCGTATTTGTCTCCTCTCTTTTTATTTATTTTTTTGGAAATGTGCATTCAGATTTGGTTATATAAGTCTTAGTGATATCTTGTACCAGTTCCTTTTTTATTATGGAAATCACTCGTTTGAAAAATATTGACTTGCCAACAACTTTAATTTCAATCATGAACAAAGCTGATAGACAAGTCAGCAAAACATTGCAGCTGCTGCGTGACCATACTCGAAGAGAGTGTCACCAACTCACCAGGCTTCAGCCACAAGGTGAGTCAATAACGATTTAATTAAATACTTTGCTTTAAAATTTCTTCAAAATATTTAAAGTAAATGGGTTAATTTTGTTCTTATTTTTTTTTCTTTCGGGGAATTAAAGAGGTTATCTACCTTTAAGTCCAAAAAGGAGGTCGAAAGATTTGCCAAAACAATTAAATTGAGTATTAACTTCTTTCTTTCTTTCTTGTTTGCTTGCTTTCACGACTAAAACAAACTGATTTTAAAAGCCGTGGCTTTCGTGGGTCATTATTTGATAAACTCCGAATGGCTGCTTCCGGCGATTCCCCATTAATGAGAAAGTTAGTTGGTACTATTTTTAATTTTAAGATCTTCGGCAATGCAGAACACTGTTCTTGCCTTCGCTCTTCTCCACAAAAAAAAAAAAAAAAAAAAAAATCATCTCCCAAAATTCATTAAATTCAATTTACAATTCCACAGTTTCACGTATTTTTCCAATGGGAAAAAAAAACCTATCCGACATTACTAACCCTAAAGGGACCAAACGAGTAAGATTGGGTAACCCTCAAAAGCGTTGAGTAACTTAACTCGCACTGCCACGTTCGTTTCGATAGTTTGACGACTGTTTTGAGCGAAAGAGATTAGTCAGGGACAACTTTTTTTATTCTATTTTTAATTTAATGGAATTCGGGATCTGTTTTTGGTCGAAGATAAGTTGAAAATCAATTTGTGCGTCCCTGAAAAATCTTCTTTACGTAAATGATGTGCTAAACCAAATTTATCGCATGCATGACAATTGACAATGAATATATCTGTGTGGGTATGTGAGAAAGAAGGAGAGATAGAAAAAGAGATAGGGAGGTGCTTCTTATGGAAGATAAGAGATTTTCTTTGACTAATTTCTTCCAAACTCTGTGCATGATTGATGTTTGGTCAGAGTTGTCAGAAAGATTAGATGGCATTAAAAAATATCTTGTTTCAATGTTTTAACCATTAACCCACGTATGATAACTTAATCATTACTTGATTCGAGTATTTCTTTCTGATCTTGTTTCTTAAAATAATCCTGTTTCTCAATGACTCAGGTATCCTATTCCTTGAAATTTTATTTCATGCCATGTCAAAATCAAGTTGAAATAAGTTTTGTTGTGTCGCGCAAAAATTAAGAGTTAATTTTCAATTTTTGACAACTGTTGACTATATATATTTTTTTTTTTTTTAGGAAAGGTATATTTATCTTCCTTATCTACCTGACGTAGCCTTGAACATTTTCAATATTGAAAAAAGACATTTAAATAATTAAATTAAATGTTTATTGTTTGCCTGAAAAATCAGTTTTAATTAAATTAAGTCACGTTGTCATATTTCACGCCTAATACTTAAGTCCAAATCCACAGTTGCTGTTCATTGCATTATTTTTCTAAGATATCTGAAACACATTTTCAGTCATGCGCAAAAATGGTGGTTTACACAATTTTATACTCCTCCCGACCATAAAAAAGAAACTGTTGTTACAGTGTTACTGTTACACAATAGGATTTTAACCAGTATCCTGGTTATTAATTTTACGCAAAAATTAGTAAGATGCAGATAGAAATGGAAATGCATTTCAAAATGTAACTACTTATTGGTAGAACTCTTGAGTACAATATAAAATAACGTATTTAATAATTCCTTTTACTTGTTAAATTGTGTTTCTTTTTTTAGCTGAATAAGATTTAGTTGTTTAGAATTTTCTTGTTACAACAGTTTAGTTACTTAGCTTAAAGTTGATTTGGTTTGGAAAGGTATGTAAAAATTTTAAATCAAAGTAAGAAGCTACATTTGATTATGAATAACACCATTTACACGGCATTATTTACAAGAAGATCGTGGCTAGAATTTCATCTGCCCATTTACTTAAAGATTATTTACTAAAACGAGCGTTACAACAAACAGCATTCTTTTCAGTGGACAGCTAAAAAACTAAAAACAACGTTAAGACGTAAACTAAACAACGTAAAAATATTTGATAAGAAAATAAAAATGACATATATACATATATAACATCAATAATTTTATTGATCATATGTAAGAGAAAAATTAAAAATAATACAACTTTAAAAAAAATTAATTCGGTGACGTTATTTACACCAAACAATAATGCAATTGTCGTCTGCTACCACCATAACGTAACGTCTGATTTTGACACTCTCAAGATTTGCGTGTTAAACTCTGAAGGAATTCTTGAAAACGTAACATCAAAGGTATGTTTTTATAAATCTCAAACACTTACCAATTGTTGCATAAATGGTTTTATTTAGAATTTTTATTGTTTCCATTGTTTTTCATTTTTTCATAAAAAGTTGAATCGATTTTGAATAAAAATTGAATTATGAAAGCAGAAAGCTCGTTGAAACAGTTTTAATATTTTATACTTAAATGTTCTTTAAAACCTTAATATTAAAAAAAAAATATTGAAATTATTTGATTCGTTTACGAACAAACGTGATTAAATATTAAATTCTTATGATTTTATAAATAATCCTATATTTTTTTCACAAGAAAAACACCAAGTGATTAATAAACCTTTTATTTTCTCACAGTCACATAGTTATATAACTTTCATTTTTCAATGCAAAAGGTATCGTTAAAAACTTAAAATAATAATTTTTCCTGAGAATTAAGCAGCTGATCTGACCTGTACAAACTAGAAACTGTTGTAAAGTAAAAATAAGATTCTGTATGACTTTAAAAATAAAATTCAAATAAATCACCCAAAGCCTGAAAAAGATGAGATTTTTAGTTACTGAGAAGAAAGAAAAACATTGATTATTGGATTATTTCAGTGGACAGTAGAATAAAACTTTGGAGATGTTAGAACTTTGCCTGATAATTTTTTACTAAATGTTCACCTTTTATAAGGCCCAAGAGCCACTGAAGATAGAGGATTACTGAGTGAGATTTGTATGGAGGAGGAAGTAAATGCAGATATGTTGGATAGATAATGGTTAGTCCTAGAAAGGTTAAGATTGTAGTGGTTATGAAAGCATTCTCTCATGAGTCTGTTCAACAAAATAGCATTCTTGGGACAAAGTTGTCAGAGTTGAACTTCTTACTTACCAATAAAATATGAAGGAAATGGAGGGATTGTTGTAAAGGTCTGAACTGGAGGAGTTAAAGAATGTAGCTTGCCTAAACATCTGCTATAAAAAGAACAAAAGACCAATAGGGCAGTGATATTTTGTCTGTAGGAAAGAGGTTAAACATTTTGACCTCTGGAAAGTGATGATTGGACAGCTCCAGTCCAGATATGACAACAATACTCCATTTTTTTTGTCTGTATATATATATATATATATATATATCCTAAAATATGCTCCTGAACAGACTGTTAATATAAAGAAGAAAGAGTGTAGGACTGAAAAGAGAACCTTGGATGTCCACACAGATCTCATGGGATTCAGAGGACTGGCCATTAATAATGACCTTCAATAAAAAGGACTTGACAATAGATGCTGGAGAGCTTGTGGAGCAACCCTTTATGCTAGCCTTTGATTATACAGATATATATATATATTTTTTCTATCACTTATAAAACTATGCTTGATTCAGTTTCTAATTCTCTGGAAGGAGTGGCTTGGTGAAAGATGTTGCTCTTGGGTCCAGTTGGTTATGTATCCTTGGGTGTGTATCACCACCAGAATTATGAGTAGCTGTGCTATATTGAGTCTAGTTAGTTTTTTCTTCATCACTGAGGGCTGCTGGCCCAGTGGTATGATACTTACATTGTATTGTAACAGTCCAGGTTCAATTCTTGGTAGTGGATGCGCACTGCTGATGAATCCCCAATCCAAAAAAAAGGGTGAAACAGCCATCCAGTGCTTTCTACATTTTTGTTGAGGATTCATATTCTAGATTTGATGAATTATTATGAGGAAAAAAATATATAAGGTAATTGCTCTTCTTACGAGTTTATTAGTGAACACTTCACTGATTCTGTGTGTATTGATAGAATATAAAATATGGATCTGGAGGAGCAAAATACATACAGTTTGTCACTCAGGAGGTTGTTGTTAATGTTGAGGTGATCAACAATCTTCTCCTTGATAATAGACTTAAGGAGTTTACTGATGATACTAAGGAGACTGAGAGAGCAAAAATCTGATAGTGAAGAGTGCTCACTCACATTTTTGAAAACAGGACATAAAGGTGAGACCTTCCAGAGACCAGGTATCCGTCAAACAACTTTTCTAAGATTGGAGATAATTCTGGGCTAAGGTTCTTAAGAATGATCATTTGGAATTTTAGCTGGACTGGTAATTTCCATAGAGTCGAGGCTTTTGATTAACCTGGAGAAATCATAAAGTTTGTGTTCTGTGAGAGGAGGGTAGTTAGGTATATTATAACCCATATTATCCAACATAGATGAAGGCAAAGTTCATTGGAAATAGCTTAGCCTTATATAACATGGATGTGATAGCCTCAGTGCTATTTATAATACAAGGCACTGACAGTTTGCTTATATTAAGAATCACATTTTATGATTTTCCAGAACTCATGGGACTCACAACTTTTATTTGTTTTTTTGTTTGAATTGTAATAGCTGCTCTTTGCATTTTCCAGGATGCTCTTACACTGATTGTGGACAGTTCTAGATGTGGCAAGAGTTTTGTTACACTGTTCATTAAATATAGTAGTAGTGGTTACAGTGAACAATGGCAACAGCACATTCATGTCTGAACCAAGGCTGGCGATCTGGTCTTTGCTGATACTTTTTCTTTCCTGTACCAGAATGAATACATTCATAAATTAGGGAAAGTGTTCTGGGAACTCTATTTTTAAAGAATGCAGAGAATAGAGCTTCTGCAATGTAAGATCTAAGCTATCCCAGACAGCTTTTGGATATCAAAAAATTGTCATGTGAAATGCTATATCAGAAGATACCTTTGGTCTAGCATCAATCTTAACATTTATTTGTAAATGGTCAAGGGAGATAATACTTCAATGGAACATTTGTTAGAACAGAAAGTGAGAAAGAGGTCAAGGAGGCTTGTGTGATGCCCAGTTATATAAGGAACAATCTAGGTCAGGTCATATGCAATAGAGAAGTGATTTACCTTCAGCAGTTTTATTTGAGTGGACTAACTACTCATGGTGAATACTGAAATCACTGTATATATGATTGCTAGCTGATGGCTGATAAGAGAGAATAACATTAATCACAATTCCATCATCTTGATGATAATGAAGAGGAAAGGTATAATATGAATGAGGGCAATGTGGAAGCACATGACTAGGAAATCCGGATCCTCATTTTGGGGGTCGCTGTCATAGGAGAACCCATCTCTGATACAGGCTTGAAGCCCATGGTGATTTAGAGGGTCATGTTTTGTTTGATAGAGGTGAGTAGCCTGGGATAGTAAATTCTTGAACTGGGTCAGTTCAATTTTAGATAGGTGCATGAGGTCAGGTTTGACCTCTTGAAGATAGAATTCAGCTTCTGGAAAGTTGGAACTTTATATTAGTATAGGAGATGGAGAACTTGGAGGCTACCTTTTGGTTTGGAAGAACTGGATTTGATTTGTTTGTTATTGTGGTTTGTATATAAAGTTGAAGAATCAAGTTAGCAACACTCACAAGTGGTAAGGGAAAGAAAATCACTATCTGGATAAAATATCTGTAACAGTGCTCATCATCATGGCATTATGATGTCCTATGATCCAGAATTCATTCATAAAATGACAGTACAGTATCTATGACTATCAGGTGGCTAATACTATCTCAGTAAAATGTTTACCTCCAGCACAGAAGAAATAGATACTTTGAGAAGAAAAATAAGAAGATACTTTGAGAAGAAAGTAGATAACAACTGCCATTGTATTTAAATTTTTGAAGATCAAAGTTGGTTAGAAAACAAGTAGCTGGAAGAAAGTTCCTCAAGTGAAAAGTACTTCACCAATTCAACTGTAAAATGTTGAGACCTTGTTGCTAAATCTAGTACTGCACTTAAATTCATAAAGTTGAGGTACCATAGAGGAGAGTTTATCAGAACAATTATCATGAAAATATTTATAGAAAAGGCACAAGAAAGCTACATTATGGCAGTAAAAAAGTGACTGCACCTGTGATGCCAGGTTAGGATGAATAAGATTGCAAATTCTTCTTTGGATTTTATCAAAGGAACAGGAAAGCTACAGTAAGAAAATGACAAAAATATAATGAAAATTAATAACTTAATGGATTATTTTCAGCAACATTCTCATCTTTGTTTTTCCACAGATGAATATATGATTCTGATAATAATTATTTCTAAAATAAAAGTATGTAATAGTTGATAACTAGTCAATTATAACATTAACTTAAAAATAAATTCATGCCAAATGTTTTTTAAATATTTTGATCAAGAAAAATAATCTACGAAAACAATTTACTGAAGCTTAAAAGTACAACAAATAAAAACTGAATGGGGCCTAATAAATACACTATTTACATTATTGGGACTATTATCCTCATCTTTGTCGCCATATTTATTACAATGTTTTGGCCGTTGTACACTCCGGCCTTCTTCAGGTGGTTTGAATGTCAAACTGAACCCTTTATTTTACTCACTGGGGTAGACTGTTCTAGTTCCACATGCCATGTTTAACTGACATCCATTAAACATGCCACGGGAAACTAGAACAGTTTGACATTCTAACCACCTGAAGAAGGCTGGAGTGTACAACAGCCAAAATGTTGTAATAAATATGGCAACAAAGATGAGGACAATAGTCCGAATAATGTAAATAGTGTATATAATATCTCATCTCAGAAATATAGACAGATACCTAATAAATAATTATGTATTTTTGTCTGAATTTCTGTGATAAGTTATTTACATTATTTGCCATTGGACTAATATCCTCATCTTTGTTATCGCAATGTTTTGGCTTTTGTGCTCTCTAGCCTTATTCAGGTGTTGGAGTGTACAACTGTTAAAACATTAGGATAATAACAAAAAAGATGAAGACATTAGTCAAATGGCAAATAAATAATTACATATTTTTAAACATTTAAATCCAGCAAACAATTTATTAGTTTACATTGGTATACTCAGACGAGTGTTCAGTATTTGTTTGTTATAGTCACATTTTCTGGCATTGTTTTCTCTGATTATCAGAGTATTGTTATTCTACAATCATATTTAGCAACTTGCAAATTTCAAACTAAAACATTTATTCAATCCATAGAAGTAGTTGGTTCTAATTCTACTATTTCTAAGACAAAGAAAAATGATACTGTTTGGAGCTTGACATCATGTCAGAATGGAAGGGAAAAAAATTATAATGATAAATTATAAGTTTTTAAGTTTTTTTTTAGAAAACAAGATCTCTAATATATTAGCAGTACCTTTGCTTAAATCTAAAAATCATTTGACAGTGAAAGTACTCTATTTCAGTGACTTAACCACACATTCAGTGAAAATATTTGTCATATATAACAAGAGTCTGATTAAAATTGAAAAATACTGTGAAATCAAACTATATTGTTTTATATATTGTGAGAAAGCTAAGCTGAATCTAAATCAAAAACAGAAAAATAGACATATACAATGATTAGTTACTAAGTATATAAGCATTTTGCTAAAACTTCACATGTATCATTATCATAAAATACTAATGAAGAATAATTCTCAAATAACAATTATAATTAAACAACATTATGATTTTTGCACACTGAAGGAATATTCATAACATTCATTTACCTTCATATTTTGTATGAATTTTTAAGAGAAGAAACTCTAGCCTTTCAACAAGTCAAAAAAAAGTGTAAGTGAGAACAATAAATGGAAATAAGATGGGGTTATTATAAGTAAGAGTTTTATTTCTCATAATTTACAAGGTTCAATCATTCCTGTGTAATGTATATCAGTCATGGGAGACTAAGAATTTGCCCAGGGTATAACACATGGTAGTAACTGAGATAGGCATGTAGAGAAAATCAACTCACACATGTAGTCGAATGAGATAGGCTTGTAGGAGAAATATTCCATGAATTATCCCATTGTAGTCCCTGCTGCTTTCATTGTTGATCAAAGGCATCACTGTTAGAAGCAGCTTGGTGTCACTGCTGATGGCCTGGGCAATTGTGTAGTCTGCTGTGGGGATTCATCACTCATGCCAATCTAGTCAGATCTGCCTTCATGGGTGAAAATGACATAATATACATATATATATATATATATATATATATATATATATATATATATATATATATATATATATATATTAATTGATTTAAAATATGTTTTTTTGCTACACAGTTCTAACCATGTTTCAAAAATGGAAGCTAAAAGCCCCGAATTTAATTTTGTAATTAAATTAAAGACATTAGTTCCATTTCATCCTCAAGCGAATTTTTGAGTAAAAAGTTACTCCAAAGTAAAAGTTACTCAAAAATTCGCTTGAGGATGAAATGGAACTAATGTCTTTAATTTAATTACAAAATTAAATTCGGGGCTTTTAGCTTTCATTTTTGAAACATGGTTAGAACTGTGTACCAAAAAAAAACATATTTTAAATCAATTAATTTATTATATTAATGCTCTGTAAATTTACATTGAGCACTATTTTGTAAAAATAAAAATATGTATAAGAACACTGGATTATATATCTTACTGTTATTTCTTTTTATTTATATACATATATATATATTTACATATAACAATTTTATAGCTGTGTAAACCATGTGAGTTCTTTCTGATTGGTAAAAATAAAGATGTTTTATGACCCTGGTATTCTTGGATGGTCTTCCAGAAGTTTGTGTGCAGAGTCAGACAAAATTAAGGTCTGTTTTTGACATATGAGCTGTGGATGTCAGAATGAACACTTCCATTTGAGTTAAAGAATTGGAGTTCTGTCAGACTAACAAATCTATTTGACAACACCTGATTGGTTTACTCTAAATACAAGTAATTGAATACACAGTGCATGTCATAATGTGTATTCAAGCTGTGCATGTACCGATGTAGATAACAATTAAGGTGTAAAATAGCTCTGTTTCTGTTAAAGCATTACGTTAAGAATATATGGAATATTCAATAAATGTTTCACATATTTGAAAGAATATTTTTGTATTGTAATATGACTGGTAATGAATTTCTCATTAGATGCCCATGTGGCCTTGTATAAAATTTGGTTTTGTTTTAGTAAAAAAATGATATTAAAACAATTGTTTTTAAATAATGATAAATGTGAACACTATATAATCAGCTTTTTTTCTTTACATGATGTTGACTTAACATTATATAATCTTATATTTTATGTACATTAGTTTTTGTGTGTATATATAATAATAATAATAATAGCTGACCGCTCATATTCAAGGATACCCATCTATTAGGGTGGCTAGCCAATCCCTATTGCAGATGCTTACTCAGGCATATTTGTGTTTGTTCAACACCCACAGAGCCAACCTGTGGTTTATACTGCAACTATTCTCAGCAGACCTTAGTCAGTTTCTGCGAGAGAGCGTGTTATCTAGCATGATCAACAATTTGAACAAGGCCAGCACACTCAAACCCACGGTTACAATGACTTGTTACTTCGTGCTAGCACAGCTATAGACGGCCCCCAAGAGTTCTGTCTACCCAATTCCACTCACAAGGCTTGGGTTAACCTGTGGCATGGGTTTTCAGGCACTTTCCAAAGGTGCTGCACACTGGGATCACCCCCTCCACACTGATAACATCAGGAAGTCTACTTCCTGACAAAGATACGAACCTGGGTCTCATGATCAGAAATAGAACATTCTAACCACTCGGTCACACACCGATTTTTTATATATATATATATATATATATATACACACACACACACACATTTGTGTTTATAAATTAAGTGCCCACATTCTCAGAAGTATATAAAAAACACACATCACTCCTTATGTCGCGACATGCTTTGCTTACATCACAACACTCACTGTCACTCAGAAACTCACCAATTGTCTCTACCTATCCTGATGATCACTTAGTCAAAGTTTGAGACCATATTTCTTGTACTTTTCTTCTAAAATGAACTTCTGAGAATTTCATCCTTGTCTGAGAAGGATTATTAATTTGGAAATGTTGATCATTAAAATTAATCAACACAAAATGTATCTTGTTTTTAATAATATTTTCCTTCAATATATATATATGTGTGTGTGTGTGTATAATTACCTACTAAATTCTAATGTCTTAAATCTGACTGTCAAGCAATGAAAATAATCTTCTTTACAACCTAAAGGTTTATAAATAAATGTACACACAGCAAATCTTTATTCTGAAAAGTTGAGTTTTATTGTAAAAGCTGATACTGGTTTGTTCTTTCATGTTTCCAGATGGAAACAAAAGAAAATGCATTGTGCTACAATCTTTATAGTAAAATGTTCTCAGTTTTAAATGATGCCTTATTATGCAGGAGTACTCAAAACAGTAAGTATTATTTTTAAATTTATATACTACTCCTTACTCTGGTAGTCTTCAATGGGCTTAATTGATTTTTATGTAGACATGTACTCCAGTGATATTATTAATTTTGTTACTAATCAAAGTGTATGTGAGGGAATGCTAAATAGTTCTCAGTCCAACAAAAAAGGGATTGCAGAACAATATCTGATGTATGGTCACGTGGTCAGATTTTTGGAAGTGGGTTGTACTGATAACTTTTCACCACCTACTTTTTTTTTTATATCTACATCTTTGACCACACAATGTTAAGAAAACCTAAATGAGCATAGGCACAAAGTTATAAAACCTATTGCAATTAACTATCTTGCAATTTTAGTCAGATTCTAGTATTTAATTTTTTTTTAAGCAAATTACTCCAAGTAAAGCAGGAAGCCACTAGCACACAAGGGGTTACAGAGAGTTGGAGTGAGAGCAAAGAGGAGTGATAGAGGAAGGATGAAGAGAAGTTTAGGGGATAGATCAGGGCATCTGGAGATGTTGATTGACACTACATTTGAATAGTTGGAGATTATAGCTATCAGGAAAACAAGAAATGTGGAGGGAGTTCCACAGGTGAGAATGCGAGACATGAAGCTAATTGAGTAGAAGACACGGCTACATTTAACAGTTTCAACAGTGAAAGGGTGAGATCAAGATGCCAGTCTAGTTGAACGCTTAAATTCATGAAGTATGGGAACCATCGAAAGCAGCTCATCGGAGCAGTTACCGTGAAAGTATTTGTAAAAGAGACAGAGGGAGGCAAAGCATGTCTGTGAGAGACAGGCTGCAGACGAGATGCCAGATCAGGGCCAATTGCATTGCATATCCACCTTTTTACTTTTTTAATGCAAAATGACCTAATGTTTGGTTAAACTTGAGTTGCCACTATATATAAATATAAATGTACCTAATCATAGGTACCAGTTATTTACTAATTTAATGATTGTTCAATTCAGATTTTTTTTTGTAATTATAAATGCTTTCATTTTTTATCAATTTTAGATAAGTTTTATTTTCAGTTTGTAGACTATAAGCTTAGCAACACTTTCAAATTTTTCAATTTTCTCATGTAAAATATATATTTCTTATAGGATATTTTTCAAACCCTTCCTGCATAAACTCTCAAAAATGTTACTTTTTAACAAATGTGATGTGGACATGCTGTAATTGCCACCACCATAGAAAAAAAAATGATTGTGTTTATCATGTGGTAATGGATGACAGGTGATTGGCTATAAATTTAATGCCCAATGCTATTAGTATATCTCGTAAGAAAGTTGAGAATATTTTGCACAGTGAACTTGGTATGATGAAGGTTTCTGCTCGATGGGTATCACATCTTCTGACTCCTGATTAAAAGCACACCAGGCTGATCACATTACAGGAAAATCTAACATTGTTTGAGGTAGATCCTGCTGGGTTCCTTGACAGTTTCCTAACCCAGGATAAGTGTTGGGTTCATCACTTTGAGACAATCTATTTAGTGGAAACACCTTTCCTCACTTGCTCCAAAGAAAGCCAAGGTCATTTCATTTCAGTTTTGGGGGATGTAAAAGGCATTGTTTATTGACAAAATAGTCACACCATCAATGAAGATTACATGTCAACTTGCTGCAACTGTTATGACAGGCTGTCAAGACCAAATGCCTAGGAAGACTGACGAAAGTGGTCTTGTTTCAAAAGAACAATTCTCCAGCACACAAGTCCTTGGTTTCAATGGCTTCTGTGTATGACTGTGACTTTGAACTGATTGATCACCTCCACACACCTATTCTCCTGATTTGGCCGAGTATCATCTGTTCTCCAACATAAAAAAAACAGTTGGCTGGAGACCTGTATCACAGTGATGATGACATCATATCTGCTGTTGACTTTTTTAACCAACGGGATGAAGAGCCTTCTTTGAACAGTTAGATGTCAGTTTACCTGGAAAGAAACAATGCAGTTATTAATAAAGAGTTGGAATTAATGCATGCAAGATTTCCTAGCTCTAGCATCACTCCTTCATAATCAGCTTACGTAAATTTAGAAGTTTCAAACATGTATTATTTTTTTCTACCAATTTTTGGTTGTACCATTAAGGAAAAAAAAAATATTTCATTTGTTGACCATACATCTGTAAACAATGTAAACTAGATCAATCAAAAAGTTTTGGTATCAATAAGAATGAACAACAAGAATGAGTTCAATAATCCAAGTAATGTATGCAATGATAACTTATTTCAAAATTCTAGAAGGCATCTTTACAGATAATTCTGGTATGTATACAAGATACTGCAGATCATTCGTGATTTGAAAGGACAATTTTTTCATAGAAATTTTAAAGAGGATGAAATGTTTCAGTATGTGAACTTTATTAAAAAGTTAAAAAGGTTTTTGTAGCACTTTCACAATCAAATGTCAATTTTGGCAGTTTTTTAAAAATAAACATTAGTACCTTTGTGATACTATTTGCTTAAATTATTATATATATTATTTATTCAAAATAAAGTCAACTTATAGAAAGACTTGTTCCCATGCAATCACCAAAGTTAAGCAACATTGAAGCTGGTCAGTACCTAGATGGGCAACTGCTTGGGAATACCAGGTTCTCTAAACTTGGATTTGCAGATGGTTAAATAGACAATGGCTTGGAATTGTTAATTGGAGAGCAGAGATCCAAATCCTGTTGGACTGTTTATATTCACTTACATGCAAATACCCTTGGCGTGGGTATGAATCCACCTCTTCTCCACCTATCTATAGGTTAATTAGTAAGAACAATCTGCAAAGGGTTGGTAAGTAATAAAAAGCAAATCAATTGATCAATAAAAATAAAGTATTAAGAATATTTTTCTGTAAATATTATTCCCTTATCATATTTGATAAATCTCTATTATGCATTCAAATTTTTTAACTTAATAATTTTGTTCATTAATCACTTTCTCAAGGAAAAATAATGACTAAGTTTTGGTAGGGTTTAACTGAATGTCTCATTAATTATCATTTGTTTAATTTATTTTTCATACTGTGTTCCTTTATTTGTGGTTACTGTGAGTGCCTCATATTGTAGGGCCGTTATTTTTCTAAAAATATTCAATAACAATTACATAACAGATGCAGGTGAGAAGTATTTTATAATGATGGTTGCCTTGAGATAAAGGGAGCTAACTACATGATTATGTATTTTTATGTCTGAAGAACTTGGCTCTACCTTGGAACCAATTTTGTTTACCATAGCCATCAGTTCTCTTAACAATGGCATGGTGTTAAGCTTGGTATGTTGATAGTTTACTGTGTAAGTATTTTGGCATGTTAGCAATTCTGTGTGTCATTAGTTGTTAGGTGTGTTTGTGGGAGTTTGGTATGGAATATTTTGGTTGCATTCTTGGTATGAAATGCTATTATGCTTTTCTTTTGTCTTGATTTTTTTTTTTATCTGGAGGAAAATTTTTTTTTCTGTATTAAAACTTTTAGCATTTTTACTATTTGAATGTTTTCCTTTCAGTTTTTATTTCAAGTGAAATAAAAACATGCTACATTTTTTATATACTGACTTTTAACTAATTTTTTTCTTACTTTATGTTAATTTTATTTGCCTATCACTATTGTCCTCTCAACTCCTATTACAAACATAATTTGGCAATGTTTAACCTTTGTGCCTGAAAAAAAAAACAATGTAAAAAGAATGTTTATTCTCTTGTCGCTACTATTACACCATTTGTTTTTTAACTCTCAACAATGTTCATTATTTAAAAAGTGATAATTAAAATTTTAATTAAACCCAAACATATGAAGTTGGTTTTATATACTTTCTTTGTTCTTAATAATTGACAAAGATATTAAACACTATTTATTTAAGTTTCTTATTTACAATATTAAAAAGTTATGTGACTATTACTACAATGAACTATTTACCATTTTACAAAGAAAAAAATATGAAAAGAAATTTTTTGTATTTATGAATTTATAAATATGTCTGAACAAGAAAATTTAAATAAACACAAGTAACTGTAATTATAATTTAAAAAAAAAATACTTTTTCTGGGCTTTTCTTTCATTTGCTCACACCACATAAATTCACTAAAATAGGTTAAAAGTATCTCTTCCTCTGAGCTAGACATTTTTTTTCAATTTTTTATTTTAGGCGAAATCACAAACGCACAATATTTTTAGTATGTATCACCCAATTGATTCGATGGACAAAGTTTTTTTTCTTGTGTTTCATTATGGACTGTTTCATTTTTACCACAAATATTGTCATTAGTTTATGCGTTTTTATAAATTTTAGAATAAGATACTTCAAATTATTTTCTTTATAAAATGGTAAATAATATAACATTGTACTTGGTCCAAATATTTTTATAATCTTGTAAGAAAACATTACTGAGGGAGTCAAAAATTGGTATAATTGTGGTATCAAGGGAATAAATGTTCTTTTGACACATTGCTTTTGTGTATACAAAGGTTAAACAATGCCCACAATTTTTCTTGGATATCTCCCTCTCTCTCTCTCTCTCTTGCTCTAGTATTCTTCACAAATGTTTTTCTTCAGACATCATCATCTGGGCTGTTATATTTTTAAGCAAAATTATTTTTAATTTTCAAAATAAATAAAAACAGATAATTTCCAGTCACAGTCAGTTATGTGCTATGCATGATCATGTATCTTTCAATACATGAGTGACAAGGCAGACTTTTTTCTCACAGTAGGTTGCCATTACTTTCTGCGGTAGACCAGTAGTCCAAGGCTATAGAATCTGGTCTGTCCTATTTACCCATAGCTGGGAGGAGAAGAGGAGGATTCATACCTTTTCCAAGGGTATTAGCACATAAGTGAATGTAATGGATTTTGACTGGAATTCAAACTCTGCTCTCCAATTCCTCAATCTGAGCCGCTATCCATTACTCCACCATGCCTCCTCAATCACAACTATATTCTAAAAAGTTATCACTGTTTGCTTTATCCTGAAAATATTTTTTGCAATAAATATCTTGCTTCTTAAAAAGATACAGACAGTGTTTTTCAAATTAATCTTTTGCTTTCTATTATATTTTTTACTAGAAATTAGTGGTGTAAGGTTTAGAATTTATAATAAATGCCAAACAAGTAAAATGAATATATTGCTTAGATTTAAGAAAATAAAATTCGCTGTAATAATTAATATTTCCTTCTACTTCAGATTTGTTATATCCTTTTATTTGTTGTATGTGTTGATATGTCTGTTTCATTGTTCATATAGTGATAACAACAAATAAATTACTAAATAACCCCCAGCTCTTATTGCTAGACTATTCAATAGTCTGAAACCAAATTAGTTAATTATAAAAGAAAAAATAATATTTAAGGAATAAAAATATTTTAAAATACAGATAAGAATGGTAATTAACAATAAAGAAAGAAAAAGTTATATTATAAAAATATAGTTAAATAAATATAGAATACTCCTATGATACATCAGAACAAGCATTTTACCACAAAATGAAACAAAAATCAAAACTTTTTCTCCTTGTTTTTTGATGCCTGAAGGAAGCAGACATCCTGAACAGTTCTCTGATAAAACATGTTGCCATCAACAGATAAGCAAAACTTTATTTCTGTATACATATATGTTCTTTAAGAATAGTAATTCTTTAAGAATTTTATAGTTTTTGTCTATGCTTATTTTGTTGTATCTTATATATGATTTTGTTTGTAATATTATAATCCTCTAGTGGGTTAATAATTTCCTTTTTAGCCATCCCCCACAACAAAAATATTCTGATAGAAAATAAAATTGCAAAACGTTAAATATGTGTTCCACTTTACTCAAGATAAAATGCATAAAGTAATATAGAGTATAGAGTAAATGATCACATATACAGAACAATATTTATACAGGTTTCAAAATAAGGAATCTATCAATAGTACATAGAACCCATACTAATACACTGTATATTCATCTTGAGTAGTAACATAGGCATGTACTCTTGAATGTATATGTTCAGATGGCAAATACCATCCTGAAATATAATATTCCATTGAATGAATTGAATAAATCAGGTATCATCTTACAATATATGTACAGTTTTCAGAATAAACAATGTGTTCCTATGTTAATATACTGCATACTCTTCTTGGTATTAACAGATGTACAAATACCATCCTGCAATACAATATTCCATGCTACTTGCATCTGTTGACACACTACAACAAAAATTGAATTAATCAGGTATTATGTTATCATGTGCAATGGGGAACTGGCCTAGAAAACATGCCAACCAGGGCAGTTGTGAAACCTCTTACAGATAATGTTGTGTAACATGGACATCATCTCAGTAATGGTTATTATCTTACTGGAATCGTAAATTGCCTTCCTGTTTTAGGAATTGCAACATAATAGGCTGAAAAATATTTTGCACATATATGGCATTCAGCATTCACTCTAAAAGCAACAAAGATTAGCTTAACTTGCAATTTAGGGCATTCTATAACATTATCCCAGGGATTGGACCTGTGTACCATGGGGGAATATATTCTAGATGATATTGCTCCACATATTTACATCACAAACTACCATCACTTGTGTGATGAAAGTAGAGCCAGTTATGATTAATAAAAACTTTGATCTCCCAGGTGACCATCTGAGGATGCTCCTGGAAATATGTACAGCATGATAGTGTAAAAGGAAGTCTGGCATATTTCTAATCCTTCTGTAAGTAAATGATTTCCAATGGTCCATGTTGACACATCCCAGGCAACATTTGCTCTAATATGTGCTATGAATGCTGTGATCTACTACTGCTGCCATTATGCATTGATTTTGGTGAGCATCTCATCTACATGATTAACATGAGTCTAATCTTCAGGTGTAAGAAGATTTATTTGACTGTTGTTACCAGCATCAAGACACCATCAATGTATCATTTCCAGCACATCTCCAAAATGACCATCTAACCTCAAATAGCTCTAATTAAACAAGTTAGTGTCTGTGACATGTCATTTGTGTTTGTGATATTGACACCTGCTTGTGCTCTTTCACCTCACTGCATTTATTTTTTTACATGTGTCACTAACTAAAGATTGGATACAGATTATATAAATGCTATTGGATTGAAACAAAGGTTCACAGTGCTTTTCAATAGGTGGTGTTTGAACACATGTCAGTTCACATTTGAAATTTATGATATATGCACACATTCCAAAAGGTGAGGTTTCATCACATCTTGGGATATGATTTGTAAGTGGATTGTGAATTTTAATATTTTTATGTTAAAAAGAAAAATGGAGGAAAATGAAATGCATTTTTGTCATTTGATCCTCTTTTATTTGTGGAAAGGGAAAAAATGCTGTTCAAACAGCAAAAATGATATGTGCCATTTATGGAGTTGGTGCCATAGCTGAGAGTACACTTGGTAAGTACTTTACTAGGTTTTGAAGTTGGAATTTTGATCTAGAACAATCTGGCAGACCTGCAGTCATTTATGATGACTGAATTGAAACGCTAATTAAAAATAATATAGGTCATATGAAACTGGACATCACAGAGATACTCTACATTTATTATCTGAGTATTCTAAGATATCTGAAAACAGTTTGATGCATAAAATGCTAGTGTTTGGGCACTGCATGATTTAATTGAAAAAATTCAAGACTGTTTTTTCATCAGAGATTCTCTGCTAAAATACAATATAAAGAAACCATTTTCAAAAAATGATCATAGGCAATGAAATACAATTTTTTTACAACAGTGCAGAGTGAAAAAAAGTCTTAGGGTAATTGAAATGAGCTACTGTTAACCATAAAGGTGATGCTATGTGTCTGATAGAATTGGATGGTCATTGTATATTACAATCTCTTGTTAACTGCAGTTTTTCCATTCTGTGTATATACAATATTAAAAGGTTATCTTCTTCATTGAATTTAAAAAATGTTTTATGTTTGATAAAAATGAACAATCACTCTGAAAAATAAACTCAACAAGTTTAGTTCAAATGTTTATGAATATTTTCATAATTTTATGTTTGGATTAGAGAGTAAAATGAACCACATATTTTTTATGGAAAAAAAAAAATTGTTCTACATTTAGGAAATTAATCACTTCATGAATCTTTAGGTCAAAAGTCTCTTCCTTTTCTTTAATTTTATTTTAATAGTTCTTTTTTTTCATTAAAAATTAATTACATTATGACAAAATTTTATAACTATAAAAATATATCTTCAATTTTTAATTTTTTAGATACGTTCATTTCTTGCATCATATCATTTCAAAGATACTAAAATGATTGCCATTTTTTTCATTGTGATTGTTTTTCAAAGTGAATAACAGAATTTGTATGTTCTGTCCAAGTTTTTTTTTTTTAATGTTTGCTTTGTTCTTTTGAAACAAAATGCAGGTTAAAAAATAAAACTGGATAGTTCCAAAATGAGTTGCCTATACCTCTTCATAAGAAATTCCCATAGTTTATTACTTACAAAAATGAATGGATAGTGAGAGAATTTTAAGGTTAGATTTTGGAAGTTGATTTGGTTTAAAAACAAGAGTTTTTAGTTGAATGGGGCTTCTTGGTCATGCTGAGAATATTTCAGAACCCTGATATATATGTATATGTATGTATATATGTATGTTTGAGATATGCTATATTTATGAGAAAAAGTACTCAATATATCAGGGATAAAGCATATGTAAACATAAAAGTGGACATGTAGGTCAACATCAACAGGTAACAGTCTGTTTCATGCTTGAGCGCTATCTTCAGACCATGAAAATTGTACTCAAATATGAAACAGATTGTTGCCTCTTGGTATTGACCTTAGTTTCCACTTATATACAATACTTTGACCTATTGAAAGTATTATTTCCTTTTAATATCTATGTCAACTTACAGAAGGTAGTGAAGGAGAGTGAGAAGAAGGGACTGAGTATAAACTACAAGAAGACATAATGCAAAGTCATCAGTAAATATCTAGGAAGTGTTCTGACAGGAAGGTAAGTGTGAAGCTAAGATCCAAAGATGTATTGGGATGGCCAAAGATGCATTCCAAAAATAAGAAGGGTTTCATTGGTAACAAACTGAACTGCTACATGATATCTGTCCTCTTTTACAGCAGCAAATGTTGGATGGTCTCCTCAAAGATGAAGAAGAGACTTAAGGCAATGAGGTATGATTCTACAGAATGATGTTAAGGATATCATAGACTGAACATGTGTGCAATGATGGGGTTTTGAAGAGGATGCAAACAAGGAGGAAGCTTATTCTTAACACCAAAAAGAGGCAGTTGAAATTTCTGAGACAGTGAGAAAGGAGAGCTTGGAGAATCTGATATTCACAGGGCGGATAGAGTGAAAGAGAGACAAGGGGAAGCAAGGGTTTGGGAGAAGTAGCAAAAGGACAAAGCATATTGAGAACTACAAGGGATAGGGGGAAGTGGAGAGCTATGGTCGCCTACGTCCTGAAGGGAAGCGGCACAGTGAAGAAAGATGTCAACTTATATGACTATATATATAATGAAGTTGACTCCATTCTGTTATTTTTAATAGTTGGCAAAAATAATGCTTAGATTTGTTTCTTTAAAAATGAAACAATAACTTGTATTTTCCTTCCAGCTGCATTTTGAACCCAGTATATGTTGGTATAAGGATGTGTGCTGTAGTGTAATGGATAATGGCTCAGAATAAGCAATCACATCTGAGTTTGAATTCCAGTTGGGTTCATTACATTCATTTACATGCAAATACCCTTAGGAAAGGCATAAATCCATCTCTTCTCTCCTACCTACTGAGTCAAATAGTAGTACCTACTGAGTCCTATAACCTTGGTATGTTACTCACTTTTATCCTCTGTCCCTCTTGCTTTCAGTATGTTCTATGAGTGTCAAGCCCTCTTTCCTCATTATGTGCCCTAGAAATTTGAACTATTGCTTTCTGATCCTATGTATTAATGTCCTTTTTGTTTCCACTTTCTGTAAAACTTTGTCATTGCTCATATGTCCAGTTCATGGTATTCTCAGCATCTTTTTGTTGAAACACATTTCTGTTGCTGTAAGTCTCTTCTCAATCTGCGATGAGATGTCCAGCATTCACTGCCATATAGAAGGACTGATATTAGATAGCAATTCAGTATTCTTTTCTTTGTTTCTGTCAAAATTTTCCTGTTTCTTAATACTTTACTTAGAAAAAGATGCCTTTCAAAAGGCTATCACAATATGCCTTCAGATCTTGTATTTTTTATCCTCAGTTAAAAAAAACACTTCCTAGTTATGTAAATTTTCATGCTTGATTTTAATGTTTCCAATTCATAGTTTGCATCTTAGACTGTTTCTTTTACTGACAACCATACTATCTATCTTCTTACAATTGATATTTAGTCCTTAGGTTCCTTCACTACCTTCTGTAGGAGTTCCTGTAGTTTCCTTTCTCTGACTGCTATCAGCACTGTGTCATCTGCCTATTTAATTTGTGGCTGCCAATAATTAATCATGGTTGAACTTCCAATTATCTCATGATTGCCTCTCTGTAAAGGTTGAATAAGTCTGGTAAGAAGACACATACTTAGAAACTTAAAACTTTAAATTAAGTTTACATTACAAAAAACATAAAAATTTAGAATGAGACTTTATTTCAGTCCAGACCATGTTCATCAGATCTTCATAATGTCAGTTTCATTTTCTTTAACTTTTATCAAAATATAGAAAGTAGAAAGGTATGTAAATTTTGGTATCTTTAATGGTATCAACTGGCAAAGTTAACATTTCAAAACTTAAAATTTGAAAACCATGGAATTTTATGTTTAAGTTCTCTATTCAAAGACATCAATTCACTGCAAATGAATCAAAATTGACTTAATTGGTATGATTCACAAAATTTGGACAATTATGAAGGGTAAAGCCTCTGAGATTCCTAATAGGAGTGTTTTATAATTACATCTGATCTACAGTTCCTCATGTTTTGTGTTGTTGAAGGGTGGGGTGATTGCATTTAATGACTGTTCATAGGCAGGGGAGACCCAGATTTACTCTTAGGCTGGCATAGCCATAACCACTTCAGTTTATAATATTTAAATATTTTATTATCACTGAAAATAATGCATTTATTATTAACAAAGTTTTCACAAAAAGAAACAAGATGATAAACATTCTTTCTCTTTAAAGTACTGCTATTCTGGTAAAGACATTACTTTTTTCAATGTATTTTGTTTTTCACTCTTGATCATTCTAGGATGGTTCTCTTATTTGGCAGTTAGGCTTTTTCACAAAACTTCTACATAACATAGTTTAGTTCATGAAGCAGTCATTCTATTTATCAAGATTTTAAGTTATTGGAATTAAGAAATTTACTTGTGTTAATGCTTGTATCTATTTATTATCTTGTAAATTTGTTAAGAAAAAAATTACAAAAATAAAAGCATATATTGTTACACATATTTAAATATGTCCTTACTTGTAAAATTTGTTTCTGGTAGATTTACTGATAGTAGGATATGTATTGCTACTTTTCCTTGGGAAATAGTTTTTGATATACTAACATTAAAAGTCTAAATTAATGAAAAATCTGAACCAAAATAATGTTTTATAATTTTTTGGTAATTTATAAAAACTATAATTTCTTCTTGGGCCAATTTTTGTATGATCAACAGTTTCCTATAGCAAAAATTCTCTTCACTTTTTGAGAATTTCTTGCTGAGAAAAATTTACTATGAAAAATGAGAAGTACAAAGCATCTCAATATCGGATATTGCTTTTCAACAAATACTAGTAAAAGTACCTGTATAAGGAACTTGATTTGAGGGTATAGAAAGTGTTTTGTATTTTATGTACTTTGCTACTTTTAGAATAAATAAATTTCTAAGAGAAACTGTTTTTGTTATTTAGTATTATCAAAAATATAGTATTCTTGAATAATTAAATTTTAATATTGACTATGAATAACAAAAGTTACTTCAAATATTGTAGACATAACAACTCAGAAATTAAATCTTGCTTTGCCCCATCTCTCTTTTACCTTATCCTTAATATTTTTTCTTTTTTTTAATCAAATTTACCCACCACCACCAAAAAAAAAAAAAGCAGTGAAGCCACTAAGACACAAGGGGTTAATGGGTGAGAAATATTAAGGAGCAAGAACAATAGAAGAGTGATCAGGAAGACTGTTGATTATGATTTACATTACATTTAAATTTTTGAAGATTAATATTGGCTGGAAAGTATGAAGCTGGAAGCAAGATGTGTGAGAAAAGAAACTGTTAGCATAGAACTTAGTTATATCTAATCAGTTCAACTGTTAATTGATGAGACCTTGTTGAAAATTTAATACTGTGATTAAATTCATAAAGTCTAGGTACCATAGTGGAGTGCTCATCTGAACAACTACCATTATTTTAGTTGTTACTTTAAATACTGCAGTTTAAAAAAATATATATTTTTCTTTCATTAGGCATAAATTTGTATTATCTAATAAAAAGTTGAACACACTATGGAAAAACATATATTGATCATTAAATCAATGCCATCAGTTAGGTAAACTGCTCATTAGAGATTTGTATCTTCAAATGTTTTTACTTTCTTTCCAAATAATTGTTCTGCAATTCTTATTCAGCTAAGGTTTTGCTACTGTTATCAAGGTTTTGTAGTTTTATTGCTATCTTTGCATTAATTTAACTCTGGGGGAAAATATAGGAAGTAGATAGAAGCTTGAAGTTTTTAACAAGAACTATTTGTCCTGATTTGCATTGCCATAAGGTCACTGTTGATGACAATTTTATATGATTTTGTTTACCATAAATAACATTTTGATTTTTTTTTTAAACAATATTACTTTATCATCATATGTTGAAAATACAGATTATTTGTGAAGAATTCAGTTTCTTTGATTTTTAATATTGTTCATGAAAGGAAAAGATCTGCCATAATTTTATTTATGACAGTAAATGAGGTTTGAGTTATTCTTTGGAATCAAATTATTAATGATGCCAAAGTAACTGGGATATTTTAATTTAACTGTATAAAGAAACTAGCAAAGTCAAATATGAAACAAAAAAAGGCTTTAAATCCCCTACAGGGAAAGATTAATTCTTTCATTATCATTCTTAATTCACTGCTTTCTAAATTGATTCCACATGTATTTATCAGTTGTAGACAATATCTTTATAATTGTAACTTTTTCATTTCTCCATTAATGTCTCTGCCTGCCTGCATCCAGAAGTCTTCCCACTCCCTGTAACAATACATAAGTCAATTCATCTGCTTCCATTACACCAGTCCACTTGGATACTTTCCACTTCTTCTATCCAAAGTTTCATTCTTTCTTTTTAGACACAGTGATAGATATTCATCTACATATCTGTCTACATCAATCTAAACTTCTATTGATATTTCTGACACATCTTTTCTTACCTAATAAGAGATGTTCTGTACTGTGTACCTCTTATCTTAATTTCACAGATGGTGCTGATCACAAATTCTTCTCCATGATCACTAGGCCAGCTCACTACCTCCACCCCAACTGCTATATTATCTCCTGCTCCATTATTGTCTTGTCTTGCAAACTGCCAAGGCAGGACTGACCATTTTAAAGGCCATTTACTGGACCGTGTACAAATAAATGACATTGGCAGCCTTGCACATTCCAATCATAGTAAGTAAGTAAGCACTGAACTTGAGGTACAAATAAAACCTGAGCAATCAACAGTGCCTTCTTTCTGGCAGAAGCTCCCTCTAGCTAGGCATTTATAAATTTTCCTGTTCACAGTTTCACTTCTTTCGTTCTCAGGGCATGAAGAAAACCTCATTGCCTTTCTTTACAAGACTTTCATTAGCCTTTTGCAATGGACTCATAGAGAAAAGTAAGTTTATTATTGGCCCTCTGATATGTTGGAAGATTAACATAGAATGATGTTCTTGATCCAATGAATCTCCTCAGATTAGGTGAATGTTTTTCCACTACTTTCAGAGGTAGAATTATCAAAGAAAGTATTAAATGACCAATGTTGTCAACTTGTTTAATATATCAAGCTTCTAGCGAGTTGCTAATATTGTACATATAAGTTTTCTTAGAAAATCAGAAAGGCATATATAAACACCTTTCATCGGCCAGTGGCACCAGTAAGCAATTGATATTCCATGTTTGCTGTTAAAATTATTACCATATCATCATCATCAACAACAACCATACCAATAAAGTTTGGACAGATTTAATTATTTCATAAAATGTTGCATAATTTTTATGTGGTTAGTCTATATAAGAAAATATATAACAAATTACAAAATACTAAAACTTGTTTTCACTGGTTAAACTATTTTTTTTACCAATTTATTAAAATAGATCTCAAATGCACAATCAAACAACATGATTTAATAAGTGATACATTAAGTTTCATGCAAGTAGATTTGGATATTTTACATTACAAAAATAAATTTGTTGATTTCAGTCATAGTGGAATGATTGCTAAAAACATACAGAAATTTATAGAAAATCATACAGATGCATGCTGAGATCTCTTCTGAACCTATAAAATAGACTACTACTTGGTCTCATCCACTATATTTTTGTTCTTTGTTGTTTTGAAGTCAGAACACTATAATCACTTGACTGTATCCCTTTTTTATGTTAACACCATTCTTACTTTGAACTTTTTGTCTTATTACTGTTGCTTAGTTTTGTCTTGCATATATATTGTTTTCTTTGTTTTATTTTGCCCTATTCTTTTCTTTTGTTATTGCTTATTGGAAATTTTATCAATTCTGCTTGTTGGACTTTTTTTGCCAATTACACTTAACCATAGGCAATTACTCTACAATACTACTTGTAGCATTTGATTTAGAATAAAAAAATATCTATCATGAAAGGGATTTTTTAACCAAGCTATTAATATTATTTTTGTTATATTTAGTATTGAACTTCCAACATTATAAAACTATTGTGGAAAAATAAGTGAAACTGATGATGAATGAGTCTGTGGCTTAACACAGTTATTAGCTGAATTTTCATCTAAAGTTTTCACTGCGAAATGCTCAATCTATGTGATTCCTAGAGAACTAGTGGGTTAAGTGCATTGACAAGGAAAGAGATTATGCTGAAAAATATTTGTCATGTAAATTGTTTTTTTTTTTTTTAATTATTTAGTCACAGACTTATTGATGTGCCTTCAAAGTCATCTCTTTATTATTTTTAAAAATTACTTATGTAAATCTAAGCTATTTGTATATCTGTTTGCATGCATACACATTGGAAATATAAACATAAAGACCTTGTTTACTTAAATACACAAGCTTATATACAGTGCATTTTATGATATGCTTTGGTGACATGAGATACAATCACATGCATCTGTATATACAACAACAAAATATTATTTACTGTGTTATTTATTTTTCTCTTTGTACATTTTATAATTGCATTGCCTTCTCTTTTCTACATTTTCTCCCCTTTTCCCCAAAACACTTGGGATATTTTTGGTTTTTATCACAGAATATCATTTCCTGCAGACACAAACAAAGGCCCATACAAGTGGATGTACATAATTTGTTTGCAATTTGAGCTGTAGGTAATAACTAATAGATATTATTGCATTACATCAACTTTTTTATTGATTCACAAAGCTCCAATTTATAAAACATGAATAACTTCGGATTATTATTGGTTTCAGATAAAAAACATATCCGACTCTGTTTCTGATCAGTAAATAGCAAATATCCTGACTGATGAATTAAGTATTGCTTGTTATTTTTCCCGCAAGTTCAAGCACTTGACAGATTTCAAAATTTTGATCTTTCATGTTCTTTAAGGCAGTTTCTCCTCTAAGGATTCAACCTTTGTTTTTTGTTTGCTTCTTTTTTCTCTTCCATCTTGTTATTTCGTTTTCTGAAAGAGAAACCTTTTCTAGTCAATTCCAAGAACAACAATGCGTACACTAGAGAACATGAACCAAAAATGCTATGGGTTATGGGACAAGAAACAATATGGCTACCAAATTCTTTTATTGGAAATCACTTCTATATGATTAAGACATTCAGCACACTGAAAAGATAGCAAGCAGAAAGAAAAAAAAATCAACTTTTTCAATGAAATGAAATTTCCTAGAGGGCAATTTTTGCAAGTCAATAATCCAAGATACAGATAGGATATTAAGATGATCTCCTTTTGTTTTAAGCCAGTTGATATTTAAAACAGTCATTATAATTGCACACAAGCACACAAACATGAAAGTGCAAATGCAGAAATTGTTATTTCTAGCTCCTGTTCAGATTTTCTTTATATGTTGAAGTTTAAGAACTGTTGTAGACATGGCCAAAAGACATGTGAATCTGCTATCTGCACTTGTGTCTGCCCAGCATTGTACTAACCTTTCCAACTTTGGACACATGTTACAATCAAAAACATTGTCATGACTTCAGTTCAACGACATGCAACTACAGCACATTCATGATGTCTCTTTGAAGGGACAAGCAGGCAGACTCTAAAAATGTTTTAAGAGATAAAGTATTCAAACAGTCAAAATGAATGTTATCTTCACTCTTCCATTCAAACAATAAACAACAATAATCTTAGATTAATAAATAAAAGATTTTTGAATGAATCATAATAAACTAGTTATATGCATGCTGTTATCTGGAAGCCATGTGTTTAGGAAACTTAGAGGACCCAAGAGGAACTTTGTTTAACTCTGTGTGATAGATCTATTTTTTTATTATCTTGTAAGTTCTGACAGCAAGATAGAATTAAGCAAAATAACAAATTCAGCTTTTGAATGCTATGGATATTTTAATCCAAAGAGCAGTTATCTGATATACTATTCAGTGAATTAACCATTGTCTTGTGTCCATGTTTAATTATCCTTTAAAATTGTAGATAGGATTTTGGAGTTTAAAACTTTTTCATTTTATTTTAATTTTTTGCCTTTACAGTCAAAATAACATTGTCAGATGTGATTATCTTTAAAGCCTTCTGCAATTCTTAATGTTTTTTTAACACATTTTCTTGCTCTTTTTATAGTTATTTGCAAAAACATGAAATGAAAGAAATTTTGTTAAATATTATAAATAATAATACCAACAATAAAACATTTACTTTTTGACTATTAGGTCTTAATTATTTTAATCTTTATAAATTGGTAAGTTCTAAAATTATAGAAACTAGATTTAAGCTATAAGTTTAGTTTTAAACACGGAAAAGTATCAATGTTATGGAAGTATAACAGACATTATTAAAGCATTAATATAAAACTAAATCACTAATATAAATTGACTAATAACACAGTGCTTCATAATATTTCCTGGCATAAACTTTTGCTGTCCGTTTACTGACAGAAGTTAAGTCGTTATGAATTAACTGTTTATTAAGTAGGCTAAAAATAACTTGATGATAGGTTAATTTAATGTATGAAGTAGAAATGTGTTTATTTCCAGTTGTAAAACAAATGAAGTCAAGTGAATACCTATATAATCAGTAGCATAACAAATTGAACTTCTTCAAAATATACTTTTTCATAATAACAAAGCAAATATATATCAATGTTGTTAGTAAGATTTAATGGTGATTTTCCTGCATTTTTTTAATCACTACACCTTGCAGGGATTAAAAAAATAATTAAATGTTTAACGCAAATTCTATGAATAAATATAGCATTTTACTCCAATTAATGTGACTTACAGTTACACCACATTGAAACACTGGTTCCTGTACAACCACCAAAGTTAAGCATCATCAGGCCTGGTCATTATCTAGATGGGTGACTGTTTGAAATTACCAGGTTCTTGGATGTATGTGATAATGGCTCAGAAGTTTTAATTGGAGAGCTGAGTTCCAATTCAAGTTGGGTTTGTTATATTCATGCAAATACACTTGGTAAAGGTATGAATCCACCTCTTCTCCCTGAGCTGTGGGTTAATTAGTAAGACTTGTATCACTAAATCCATCATCTCCAAAAAAAAAATTGAATACAAAATATTTAGATTTTGGCATTAACCCATAGTGGCTGATATGCTGCTAAACAACCAGCCAACAAATCTAATGAATGTATCGTGTAAAATCTTATTGCATTGCATATTTTTCTTTATAGCTGTTTAGTGCAAGTTATATTTCTGATATTCAAATCAAATATAAAGATAGTAAAACCTCTTGTATAGAATCCCTGACATTGGTTGATTTCATTATTAGTAGCATGCACCATTTCTTTAAAAACTGTTTTAGTTATTGTTGATTCTTCATTTTATTTCCACCCTGATATAAAAAAGCTGAGTGACAATATGTGCACTCTTTGTACTGACAGAAACAATAAAAGTTAATACAGATCCATTGATGCCCAAAATACATAGCTGCTCAAATAATAACAAAATAACCTTAGAATTACATATTTTGTATTAGGCACTGTAGAAATATTTTGTGAAACTTAGTTCCTGTCTGCAAAGGGTCAATTATGTGATTATTCAGAGTATAATGCAAAAAAAAACCCCTAAAATATTCTTTTTACACTATTTTGATTTGTAATAAAGGGCTAGTATTTTTATGCACTCACACATACATACACTCCATTATTTTACAAGGTCTTTCCCAAATCTTTTTATGATGATCATGACAGCTATTCTCTGCAAAGTTTTATCAGTAAACCATTTTATCTTTCCCTGTTCATTCTTGGGTTTTCTTAATGTTTGTTACTCATTGAGCACTAATCAAGAAATCTTTTACATTTATCTTATATATAGCAAATGCTTAATCCAAAATATGCAAAGCTACTGTAACTAATAATACTAACACAAGCAAAAAATGTTTATATAGGTACAATGGAAAAAACTCTAAAAGAAAGATATTACAACCACAAAAATAACCTCTCAACCCTATCAAAATAAGTAACATATTTATGTGTATTAATTATATATATATATATATATATATATATATATATATATATACATACATAGATAAAAGGAATATCTTTTTCTTTCCCAATGTGTGTTATCCTCTAATAGACTTTATCAAGGCAAATGTAAGGTTTTTATTTTACATCATGTATTTTTAAAAAGAAGTATAAGAAAAAATATTAGATTTTCAGAATCTTTAAATGTAAGAAGGCTCATAAATATTCTTTAGGCAAAGTCAAAGTATATATAAATAATGTAATACACACCATATTTTTTGCAATAATGTATAAGCATTGTATTCAAATGACAGTAAAAGCATAAACTGTAATTTCATAAAATTATAATTGATTCTTAAAACTAATTTAGGAAAATACCAGTTTATTGTTGTTGCAAATGATTCTCTTCTTAAGTATACTAGTAACTTTGATTTTACATTGTCTTTGATTAAGCTGAAGAAATCTTATGTAAACTATAAAAGTGCAAATTTGGTTCTTTAAAATTTGTGCTTCATGTAACCTCTGAAATAATAAATTTGGTTTTAAGTTATTACATTAAAGAACATTTATAAACTTTAAGGACAAACTTCAGCATATGTCTCCTTAGCTGTTCACTTCTAACAGGTATAACTGTTCTCTATTTAGTGCAACATTCTTCATGGTTCTGTGTATTTGGTGAACAAATAATAATATTTGCAGAGCTTAGCGATCAAACAAATTTATTTTGATTCTATTAAGTTTTCTCTTTCCCTCATCCAGTATATAAAGTTCATTTTTTTTGTGTGTCTGCTTGAAACCCTGAAAATTAAGTATATATAAGTTTGTTGGTGTATGTGATTATATAAAACCATGATATCAAATAAATACAGTTTATTATATCAGCCAGTATATGTCTAACATCTTGCCCAACTTTTCAGTTCTAGCTTAATGTAAATAATTAATATATTCAGTTTTAAGTCAAATTTTAAAAAAAAATGTTCATTTCCAATCTGTTCTTTTATAATAAACAGGTGATTTTTTGTTGATGGATTTTATAATTACACTGCTTAATTTTTCAAATAAAGCTGCAAGTGGTAATGACCTTAGCATTTAAATCACTGCTTGGGAGTAAAGGAAGAAAAGCAATCTGAACATTTTAATAGCATATTTTGAAAACTGAATATTATAAATTATAAAATGCAGTATATAAAACAAATGGGTACTAAAATGTTTAAATATAATTCACCTTCTTTAATTACAACAATTTGACTAATACTATCAAAAAATAGTAAAGGAAAGTGACTTGGATGGCACAACATGAATACATGAGGCCTCAAGAAAGTATCCAGCTATTTATTATTAACAAACAAAATAGCCTACCTAAGTACTTTAGTTCCTTTTGGGACCTCCCACACTTATCTCAGGGTCCCTTCCACTTTTGAAAACAGTAATTTGGAATAGTTATCAGCTGCCTTGTCACAGCCTTTAATCTTGTCTATGACAATCACTCGAGTTCAAATTTCGCTTTCTGCAAATTCTCTAGGGATTGAAGGAGTTTCTTGTGCATGTTACAGTCACACAGTACACAAACTCAATCAATGTCATCTCACTGGCAGTTGGGTAACCCCACAGAAGAGACTGTTCATTAATGAGCAGTAAAGTCCACTCTGATAAGTTACTAAATTATATCAAAGCAACACCATTGATTCTTAAAATCCAAATGGCTGGATACATTCTGGGCATATATATTTACAGATGTACACATAATAGTCAGTGTATTTCTACTTACATGTGTATGTATTTGACATAATATTCTTTGCAAACAGTATATGATGCAAGAAACAAAAAATGACTAAATTTCAAAAACTCTGATTAATTATATTATTGTTGAGATGTTAGATTAGAGTTGGATAGCAATGATTGAAGCCAACCTGAATTTGTCTTGATCCCTTCTCTTTGGCTTAGGTATATATTTCCATGCTATTATTGTGTTTTAATTGTTGATGTTGTCACTGAGTGGAGTAGGCAGGTATGTATATCTGACAGTACGTGACTTTGAATTCCTGTAGGCTTCATTTAAAAAAAAATAAAAATAAAATAAAAGGAATAGAGACAGTAGCAACCTGCAGGTGCTCTCCATCTTTAGGAGAGTAAGGAAAAGGAAAGAGAAGTTGTCTATGTCCACTTATGAATAGCCTGTTTTGCTGATCTTTGTAAGTTATTTATACATGCATGTATGTACTCAGTATAAAAGATAAGTAAGTTATGGGTCTTTCGTCACTGTGGTTATAGTTTTGACCATTCATCTCCTTCCACGGATTTTTTCTTTTCATCCTGTTTTTCAGATCTGACATGATTTGCATGACACAGAGGATTGAACATGCCAGTACCACAACATTCCAACACTCATTTTTCTCTCCTTTATAAATATATATATATATATATATATATATATATATATATATATAGTGAAAGATAGACTGCAAGTGCTGAAAAATTTTCAGTCCAGCCAAGTCCTTCTAAAAGAAAATGATCAGATTTTGGGACATAGGTTAGGCTAAGAATGCCGTATTTTTATAGAAGGGCTTCTTGGTCAGGCTAAGAACTTTTCAGCAATGTCTTATACACACACACACAAACACACAAACACACACTGTTTCTAAGTTATTTTTATAGATACAATTTATTTAAGTAAATGCTCTGTTTTTAATTAAATGATGGTTTCTGTAAAGGAATAAGTGAACATATATTTTCTATGAAATTTCTCAAACATTCAGGCTGGTAAATGTAATTCAGTTATGTGCCATGCGTGATACATGCTTAGGCGATCATGTATCTTTGGTTACCTGAATGATGAGGCAGATTTTTTTTTCCACAGTACGTTGGCATTTCTGTCTGCGGTAGACTAGTTGCCATCCAAGGCTATAGAACCTGGTCTGTTCTGCTATTTACCCATAGCTGGGGAAAAAAGAAGAGGATTCATACCTTTCCCAAGCATATTAGCACGTAAGTGAATGCAATGGATTCGACTGGAATTTAATATAAAAACCCTTCAATGGAATTTTATATAAAAAATTTAATCTAAATTGAAAACTTCTTGGCCTATGATTTCCTCATTAAATTGCAGATTGTTCAGAAAGAAGAATTTCATAGAAAAGTCTTTAATGAAAATAAATCTCTTTTCACCTTTGTACATTTTCAGCAGTAAGGCATTACTGTTCTTCAAAGTGATGATACATTTATTGAAGGCTTCTTTAGTTTGATCCTGACTGGATAGATTGTTTCCTATAATGAAGTAGTCTATATGACAATATTTTTTTACTAATATTACAAGGAAATCACTTTCTAATTAGAAAAAGAAAGGTACAAGATCCACACTGGTTTTATTATCATCTCTTATCTTTTATGAATTAATATGCTTATATTAAATTGTTCAAAATAAAACCATAGATTTATTTAAACAAAATTAAAGTGAAATTTCAATTCCTTATGCCTTCAACTACATTATGGTCCAGCTTAAATTCATACAAGTGTAAGATACAAGAACGAGCAGTAGAAATATTCTTCATAATTATTCAAATATGTAATAAAAATTAATAGAATTAAATAGATGTTTTACTTAAATTAAATAGCAGCTTATTTTACTGGTTGATTGAATAATGACATCTTAAATATGGAACTATCAATTAAAATATTACTGTTTGCAAAAAACTGTAAATTGGTAATTTTTGGTTCAACAACTTATGTAACACATGAAGAAAATTTCTCAAATGATGAGCAATTTATTCTACATGAAGTTTATTCATTTAAGACAAATTTTACATCAGTTTTTTTAAAATAATTTATCTTTCTCTGATATGGTTATAAGAAGCTTATTCATCATCTAAGTAAAGAATTCAAACTTCATCTCTCCTCAGCTTTACAATTTACCAAAAAAATGAAAATATATCTAATGCCATCAATTCCAATTAAAACACTCATCTCAGTTTTAAATACTTCCATAGTATATATTTGGATGTAGTAAACATCTTTGAAGAAAATTTCTTGTCTTGCATAGCTCACTTCATCTTCTTCCTATTTCTGTCTTACTTTTTGCCAAAAAAAATTAACTCATTCAATGTAACCTTAATGATGTTTGCATCATTTTGTTCCAATGTGATGCATCTTGCTCTTCTGTTTAAGTTAAGAATCTATCATTGATCTTAAATTTACATGGTTTTTATCATCAGTGTCATGTTGTTGTCTTCATGACACTCTGAACTGTACTTGTCCCACTCTTGGATGATGGCATATTTAAATTACCCAGGACAACTTGGAACATTATTTGACAATTTTTTTATGGTAGCACTCATTTCTTCTGGAAATAAAACCTCTATTCCAGCTCTGGAGATTTAAAGAAATTTAAGTTGTCAACCAATTATCTCTAAATTATTTTGTCTTCTTTACTTTATTAGTAACTTTCCTTTGAAGGAAAAAATCCCTGGCTTCACACACAAAAAAATTAAGAACCATTTGTACTAGTTTTAAATGTATTCCAATGCAAGTCTTAAGTTTTAATATTTCTTTTTTTTTCCTCTCTCGGTTGCACAATATTGAAGAACTTGTCAGTGGCTCTGTGTTGAAATTCCAGAAACACACCTGTTTCAACTCCTATAGGAAAAGATGAACAGAATAAAATTTGTGAAAACACAAATCTTACTTGATGAAAGAAAATAAACCATTATCAGAATTCAATTATCAGAATTGGTTTACAGAACTCCCTAGCTTTCTTGATGAAATTGATTCCGTAGCTTGTGAATTTAGATGAGAGTATAGGATTGAGTTTAATAAGGTTTGAATTTCTAATTGAACTAACAAAAAAACCAAGCCAAAAAGAGGGACAGGTATTCAACTTTTTTACCATTTAGTTTTAAATAGTTATTTTTAGATTATTTTCCCCATTAATACTATATATAGATATTACAACTAATCAAAAAAAAAAAAAACTATATCCAACATGTTTCTAACTATATTAGATTTCAGTAATGTAGTTAGATAAAAACTAAATGTTCTTTTAGCTTTCAGTTTTTTAAAAGTTTAACACTTAACACCATACTAGAAAATGTTCTTTAAATCCTTTTTAAAAAGAAAAATCTCTGATAATAAAATACAGATCTGTAGAGTGCTTTAGAAACAAATATTGAAGATAATATCCACCAAAATTTTCATTTCAGTTACTTCCTTTAATTACTATTGAAACATTCTGGGCTTCTGACTTTTGTTGAAGCAACAGTAGTTGAATATGAAAATTAATATTTTATTATTAACAATCCAGATATGTAAAAAAAATGTTATTTAGCAAGAGTTTTGTTTTTTGTTTTTCAGAAATAATTCTAATAATAATAATCATCATCATAATAATAATGTCATCAACTCTCTCTTCCCTTAATTTTGAACTTTTCAGTCAAATTCTATTATCTTAATTAACGCCCATAATAAAATTCCAATGAAGTCTTGGAGATATTAGTATATTCATCATCATCCTTTGACCTCCCTATGGTTGGCTGGAACTCTATTGACAATCCCTTTCCACACTTTTTGGTCCTGCATTGCTGTTTCCAAATCCCCAAAGTCCAACCCTGATTCCTAAATTATGGTGTCTGAGAAAGTATATTATTAGTATATTATTACATGCTTAAAATTAATCTCAGACAAGGAGTGTATGCATAAAAATATATTACTTTCTACAATAGAATTTCACATATTGTATTTGATTTTGTAGTAAAAGCATTTGTCCCAATTATAGAATATTTTATTTTAATGCTAACTGGGTGTAGTCAAAACTTTAATGAGAAGCTTTGTAATATTTCTCTCACTCACTCATGCACACAGCATTAGACAATCCCTCAAAGAAAAAAATATTCTTATGAAAATTAAAAGAGGAATATCCCATCATAAGGCATGATTGAAAAATAAACTATATTTCTATTATTCACTTTGAGGGCAGTATAGCTAACCTGACATGTATATATAATATGGTATTGGCCAGCTTATAAAGAAAAATACATGTTCTAAAATTTAGCTTCTTATAGTTAATTAGCATATATAGGTATTAAATAAACCCAAACTTTATTAGAAATATATGATCACATATAAGTTTAGGCTAACAACTATTGTCTATGTTATAATTTGAAGCAAGTAATCTGAAGAAAATATTTGTGGGTAGTCAAGGTTATCAATTAAATTTCAAATAATACTTTTTAATTTTGTTGTTAATAAGACCATGCACAAAAATGTTCATATTTTTAGTATGCTAATTAAATTTGTTACAATATTTAAACATATTTATTTTTAATTATTTAGTTTTGTTCCAGGTATCTTAAAAGTAGATAAAAAACACAACTGAAAATATCTTCTCTTTCTTGAAGCTTTTCTTGTAAACTATTTTCATGTTTCAATATTAAGTGTTATTCAGTTTCACATTGTTCTTAATATAATTTACTTCAGTATAAAAGAGCTTGCTAAAGTGTTGCTGAAAATTATATTGATTTCTTTTTGTTATCCTTTAGCAAAATTATCTCTCATGTGTGTGTGTGTGTGTATATATATATATATATATATATATATATATATATATATTTGTGAATGAATATAGAATGAACCATTTTATGATTCACAAAAGTTTTATGATCTTCTGCTTTTGTGAACAATTACAAAAAATAACATTTGTTCCTTGAACCTTGACTATGTTCAAAAGCCAATGAGTCCAGTACTATTATCAGTCAGATGAATACAGTTAGTTGCTTGGCCAGTTATTTTAACAAATAAAAACTAATTTTTATCAACCAAACATCCAAGTTTCTGTATATCTCCCTGTTGCTTCTTTACGTAAAATCTTATATTCATATCTTTATTTCAAACCCCAGAAAAATTGTGGCATATTCTGCTGTATTAATATGTAGACAACTAGATAGGCAGACTCCAAGATGAGAGGATAGGTAGGTGTGGTAATAAACTAGTGTAACACCTGACCTATTTCCTCATCAACTTCTCTTTTATCTTCTTTTTTTTTCTTTTTAACCAAACAACAGTTCTTCATTAATGTTGACACAAGCGGGGACATCGAATGCCAAAGTTTGTTCAGGATTTTTTTATTCTATTTATTTTTTCTTGTAAGCAAAGAAGTTATGCCAACTCTCTGTCTTGTTAAACAGATGTTTTAGAAGTAATTTTTGTTGTGCTTTTTCTTTATTCCTTCTGTTGTCTGTTGTGGTGTTTGAATGGTGCTAGCTGTGTCAATTGAAGTGATGGGGGTCTTAATTATTTTTTCCTTTGGAGACAAAATCCTGATGATTGTAGTCTTAAGATAAAACTCTTTGTGGAACTTAAAGGGTTTGCATTTAATAAGAAAAATTTTTGTAAATTAAAGTTACAACAATTGTAATATTTATGTGTAAAATTTGATTGGAATTCATTTTAAATGAAGTGGATAATTTTGGAATGTATTTCTTAAGTAAGCCAGATAATTATCATTGCTTTTGGGAAAGGAAATAGATAGTTCCAAACTATAATTATCAATCATTGAATAAATAATTCCAGGCTGTGATAATTTATATATAAAACTGTTAATCTGGGATTAGTTGTTTATAAATTGATCATTTTGGGTTACTCATTTAAATAAAGGAAACAGATAATTAAGCTGTAGTATTAATGAAATAAACCTGTCTTTTTAGAACTCATATTTAATAAATACAAATATGAAAATCATTATTTCAATTCTTGTTAAATAAAACTGATAATTATCATTACCAAACCTTTTCTTTTGCTTGTTTATTTCCTCATGATATTTTCACATAGGATTTTGAAATTTTAAGAATCTGTAATTTCTTTAATTTGTATTTATTTTGAACAATTTTGTAAATTACTGCATGTTCTTTGACCTTTGAATTGTTTGGAATGATATTGTAAATTACCTATATTATGATGGAAAACAAAGATTTTTTTTTTGAATTGTTGCAATGATAAGTTCAAAGAATGTCATCAGCCATTTCCATTTTCATTAAGAATATTGCAAGAAATGAACAGAATATTTTTCACCAGGATTCAAATCTGTAAAACTATAGCATGGTAAAAAAGCAGAAAAATGCTCATTTCTTTAACATTATAACTGAAACTACTCATTACCAATGTTTTCATTTCAGATATTTGATCTTTTTTTAATAGAAATATTTGAAGTGAAAATTATTTCATATGTTTTAGTTGCTCTAATGATATAATAAATACAATCTTATAGTGTGTTTATACTAACATACCTGTATAATACTAGTAAAGAAAATCAAACATGTCAATTACTTTTCAGTTACATTTAACATTATTTAAAACTGATATTAAGTGAATACCTATTAGCACATTTTATAATTTTTTCTTCAAATAACTTTAGAAAATCTTCAAGTACAATTATTTTTCAATTGTTTTTTGGCAATATATAATTTTATAAATAAATATAATTATCATGCTTAGTCAGTTGACTTTGTTATTTATGATGAATGTAGTAATTCTTGATGAAGATACTATCAAATTGAGAAAAGCATTTTATGGTGGCAAATTTTTAAAAAAAATGAAAATTATTAGATAAGGCAGTAAAATCAAGAATAAAGGACAGAATATTAATTTTCAGAAGATAGAATGCATGTTTGTGAATAAAAAGGACAGCACAGAATGAGAGATATCCATTGGAAATGGTAGAAACAAACTTGTATAGAAATATAATTATCTGGGTAGTGTAATAATAGGCACGGTGGAGTAATGGATAGTGGCTCAGATTGATGAATCGGAGAGCTGAGTTCAAATTCCAGTCAAATTAATTACATTCACTTATGTACTAATATCTTTGAGAAAGGTATGAATCTTCTTCTCCCCCCAGCTATGAGTAAATAGCAGGACAGACTGGGTTCTATAGCCTTGGATGGCAACTGGTCTACTGCCAAAAGAAATGGCAACCTACTCGTCAGTCATGTATAAAAAGATACATGATCACCTAAGCTTGTATCATGCATGGCACATAACTGACTGACTGATTTATCAGGGAAGCAAATAAAAAAAAGGGAGTTCCACAGGTGAGAAGTGCAAGAAAAGAAACTGTTGCAGCAAAAGTGGCAGTTACATTTAGCTATTTCAACAGTAAAAGGGTGGGACTTAGATACCAGTCTAGTAGCATGAGGTCCCACCTTGTTACCATTGAAATAACTAAATACAACTGCTACTTTTACTGCAACAGTTTCACTTGCTCGGTCTACTGCTAATAAAGTTGGTTCATTGTGTCATGCTAGAAAATTTTTCTTGCCAGAGTCCATCTTGAATATTTATAAATCTACTTTTTTGTCCATGCATTAAGAAAAGGAAAAAATACAAGCGGGATGCCAGCCTCATAGGGCACTTGAACTCATGAAGTCTAGGAACCAGCGAATGCAGCACTTGCCATGACAGTATTTGTAAAACAGAGAGAGAGGCGACAGCATGTCTGTGAGAAAGTGACTGTAGACAAGATGCCAGATCAGGGCCAGTTATATTGCATATCCGCCTCTGGAGCCTATCAAGAACCTATCAAGAACCTCGAGGCAAATAGAAGGGGCTCCAGACCATATATGGCAGCAATACTCCATGCAAGGACGAATTGTTGATTTGTAAATCTGGAGGATTGATTCCGGGGAGAAAAATTTCCTGGCACAGCACAGGGAGCCAACTTTCCTTGTGGTGGACGAAGCAATTGACTCAATGTATTTGTTCCATCTCAGGTCAGCAGTCAACGTGATACCGAGCAGTCGCAGAGAGGTGCTCTCGAGAAATTGATCATCAGACATTCTAAAGGAGGGCAGGGAAGGATCTCTGTGGTGATTAATAGAGAGCAGTTTTGTTTTTGAAGCATGAAAGTTGACCAGCCAATTCCTGCCCCAGTTCACAACCGATTGGAGGTCCTTTTCGAGAGGCACAGCTAGGTTATTTTTGTCAGTGACACTAGATTTGTTTTTGAGGCAGGAACAAGTTGTGGTGTCATCTGCGTAGATGCCAACTTGGGAATTTATAGTGTCAGGAAGGTCATTTATGTAGATAAGGAATAGAGTGGGGCCTAGGATGGAGCCTTGAGGAACACCTGCATTCGTGGGATAAGAACTGGAGAAGAATCCATTGAGAACGACTTTCAATTTGCGGTTTGACAGGAATGATTGTATTAGGTTATATAATCGACCCGTAATGCCATAACCCTGGAGCTTGCGAAGAAGGCCAGCATGCCAAACCCTATCAAATGCTTTGGAGATGTCTAGGGCCACGGCACGAGCTTCCCCGTTATTTTGAAGAGCTTGGTAGACAGTTTTAGTGATGGCCATAAGCACATCAGCTGTAGATTGGGCAAAGCAGAAGACATATTGCTTGTCAGAGCAGATCATGGGATGTGAGGTGGTTAACCACTTCGGTACTGATTAGGGCTTCGAAGACTTTGCTGAAGAGGGGTAGGAGACTGATAGGACGGTAGTTAGAAGGGTCAGAGGGGTCACCAGAGTTCTTGAAGACAGGAACAATCGAAGAGGGCTTCCAGCAGTCAGGAAAACAAGATTCCTTGAGGCAGTTGTTATATAGTTTAGAGAGGGTGGGCGCCACTTCAGGTGCGCAATTCTTCAAGAAAATGGCTGGTATCCCATCTCCACCTCTAGCCTTGTTGGGGTCTAAATTGGAGATAATGCCCAATACCAACAACGGGGTTGTGTAACCCACTCAATAGGGCCTCAGTTCTAAGAGGGAAGTCGGGTATGGGTACACCGGAAGAGTCAAGCGTTGAGTTGAATGAAAATTTCCGAGCAAAGCATTCAGCCTTGTCAGCAGAGGAGGTCAGGACTTCGAACTGGTTGAACAAAAGAGGTATAGAGGGTTTGCAATTGTTCAATACACTCTTGCAGACATGCCAATAATCTTTGGAGCCAAATTTGCGAGATGCAATACTCTCCTTCATCCGAACAAGAAATAGTGACTTAGCATCGTTGAGGACACGCTTACACTCGTTACGGGCGGAGGCAAAGAGACATCTATTGCAGTCAGACATGTCGCTACAAAATAGGTGAAAGAAGTGGTTCCTATGGGCGATGGCAGCTGAGCAAGCAGCGGAGAACCAGGGGGAGAAGCACGACTTGACCCTATATTTCCTTGAGGGGATGAAAGCGTCGATTCCAGCTTTAACTCAGGATGAGACCTCAGAAGCACATTCTTGGACGGGGAGTGTAAAGACAACATCCCAGGGGACATCGTGGAGGAAATCATGGAACACGTCCCAGTCAGTTCATTGATAGTAGAAGGAAGTTCTAGTGGTAGGAGGTTCTTTGCAGGGGGTGGAGTTGAAGGAGATGTTAACAGATACTACCGCATGATCAGAGTTACCAAGAGGGCAGAGTTGTGTGGCACTACAGGACTCTGGGATGGAGGTAAAACACAGATTGAAAAGAGAGGCTTTACCTTCCAGGTTGAAGGCAAAATGAGTGGGGAAGTTAACTATCTGCATGAGGGATTGAGAGACTGAAAAATTGAGTGTTTGAATGCCTGCATGGTCAGTAGTAGCATTCTTAAGCCACGAGATATGATGGGCGTTAAAGTTGCCAAACACAAATATGTGAGCAAACAGGTGGAGGGAGAGAGCCTTGTCTATGCTGTCAGAAATGCTATCGAGTATCCCACAGTCTTGAGAGGATGGAGAGCGGTAAAGGAAGAAGAGATAGCTTACTGCATTGAGAAGAGATAGTCGGAGACACATGTATGACTGGTCTGGTGATTCGAGAGACAACTCTCTGGCCAGAGGGAGATGGTCCTTGACGTAGACACCAAGGCTGTGCATGTGGGTTAGAGAGTCTTTTCTGAGGAGAGGAAGGTAGCCTGGGATCGAGAGATCAGAGGAGGGGATAGACGAGACAAGGTTGGTCTCACAGAGAGCCAGTATATCCAGGCAGTTTGCAGTGAGGAAAGATTCCATACTGCAGAAGTTTGTTCTAATGCCACGGATGTTGGAGAATGAAATGTTGAGGGGTTTAGGTGATTTTTCAGTGGCTGGTTTAGGATTACTTTTTCGGTCTTTGTAAGTCATGTGGAATTTTGGTTGGAAGATGAGAAGGCCTGAAGTAAAAGAAGCAGACAGTTATCGACCGTGACGTGGGCAGAGAGGAGTTGGCACAACCTGCATCATAATGTGGCCTCAGGGTTGCCCACTGGAGGTGACTGCAGGGACACCTTTCCATGCGTGACATGGCACTACAAACACCCCGGTATTATACAACTGTTGATCAGAGCGGCCACTCAAGACGCTACGCAAGAATTAGGGCTCCTAACTACCAGTCGGAAACAGCAACCAGAGAACTGTCAACTGTCAGTGTACCCTCAGAATGAAGAGGTGATGCCACAGACTGCACACATCATGGGAGAAACAGAGCTGCACAAATACAGAGGCCAGAGAAAGAGAGAGAGAGAGTACCGGGAACCCATTCCTAAACAAGAAACAAGGCGTAAGCCTCTACTCATGTCCAAAGAACTCTATTTATCTATTCAGATAGTGAGAGACAAAAATGCTAGAAATTAATTTGAATCAAAAAAAATATGCCATCTGAGTATGATAAATGTTATCTACATAATTCTTAAACATTTATTTTGTTTTGATATGAAATGCCAATTGCATATTGACACCTTTCATAGAAAAGTTAGAATTATTCTATGTATATTAAGTAAATGTAGCTTTTAACTATTATTTCTAAAACTTACAATTTTAAACTCTTTCAGTCTGTTGATAGAAATACACAATAACTTTTAAAAAAAATAAATATGCCAAAACTATTGTCCTCATCTTTGTTGTTCGTATTATAATATTTCAGCCATTGTCTTCCAGCCTTCACCAGGAGTATATCAATCAGGGTTACATATTCTGAACTAAACTCTTTGTTTAATATATGAGGGTAGACTGTTTGATTTTCTGATAAATTATATCAAATAAAATATATCCCTATTTAGTATTTTCTAGACCTTTCCTTTTTCTGAGCGGGTTGTTTTATTATTTCCAAAGAAAAATGTGAAGCTCTCCTAACTCAATTTAACTATTGCAGATAAAAAAAAGTTACTTTTACATATAATAATACTTATAAAATCAAAATACAGCCTTAGATAAAATAATTAAATAATACAGAACTTTAAAAAATATTCAGAATAATGAGTATCTGCTTTAATAACTTGAGAGCTTATCCTTCTTTGAAGTTAAATTACAATATTCTAAATTGTTTTATCCATAAAAATCATTTTCAAATTCCTTTTTGATATTTGTGAATCCTTAGAAGTAAATTGAATTTTTAGTGGGAAATGACAAAAATAGCATAGAGAGCAAAGCATTTTTTTTCAGTATTACAACCCTTTATTGCTTTCTGTTGCTTATTTTCTTTTAAATTTGCCTTGAACATATACTCTTCTGTGAAAATCTATTTTTGAAATTGTGCTTTTCTCCAAAGTCCTATCCAACAGGTAACTTCAAATAACTCTAGGAATGAATGAAAAAAGTAGCAAAAAAATTAAAGCCAAGAGAAATTAGTTAAAATTTGCAATGATCAATAAAGATAAATATTTAAACTACAAAGCATGTTCAAAATAGTGTTAGAAAATTTAATTATATCCACTGAAAATCCAATTAGATAAAAACGTTAAAGTATTTCTGGTAAGGTATGCCCTAGAAGGGCAAGTAATGCAATATTTGACTTTCAGTAAATAACTAACTTTTGTTAAAACATTTACTTATCCAATAATTTTGTTTTTGGAGCAAGGCAAAATAAGAGTAGTTTTGCCCAAAGGTTTGTAACCAGAAACATTTTTCAAGAAATGTTTGTTTTAAATACTCAATTTATTCTGTAAGGAGACTTCTTTAAAGAGACTCTTCAACTGTAAATACTCAAGCATCCCTATTCCAAGTTCCCTTGAGTGTTGTTGTAACCCAATGTGCTTACCATGTTCATATAGAAGTGTTGGAAGAAGATCAGAGAAAATACAAGATAGGCAAATTTTACCTTCTGGCCAGACATCAGATGTTCAAGGAAAAATGTAAAAATAATGCTTGCTTTTTAAGTTAATTTTTTTAGTGAAATTATCCTCTTGTCATTGTTAATGATTTTGCTGTTATTTATTATTTTACTTATATCCTTATTCGTTTGATATTATTCTCTCAAAAGTAAATTTTTCCAATTCATTAAACTACAAAAGTTAACTAATAAAATTAAAATATCTGGTAAAACATAATGATGAAAACCCACCTCCATTAACAGACATTAGCAAAACAGAGCTGAGTTTAGTTTACTCAAGAAAATGTTTGATATTTTCAGTTCAGTAATGATAGATCAATTTACTTAAGATAAATAATGATAAACATGTTTGAACTTTCAAAACTGTATCCAAAACATTCCTTTATCTGATGGAAAGATTTTAATAGTTTTTTCTATTTTGAGAATAACAAAACAATACAATCATGTTATCGTTAGATTTTTACAAAATGCTAGCTTCTTTAGCCTAATGATTTTAAAACAAGTGATTAATAAAAAAAAAATGATAAAATGGTAACAACTCCTTATGATCTAAGGTGCCACTTTAGATCTCTTTTAATTCCTGCAATAAACTTTAATTGAAGATTGGCTTTAGAGAATGTGATAAACTTTTAAAGCACTTACAGATTTCAGAATTAAAATGTTTTTATTTTGTATTTTCTAACCTTCAAGAAAATCTTACCTTTTATGTAAGCATGTTTTACAAGCTACTGAGTCCACTGGTATGAAGAACAGAGTGAACAATAATCAGTGATTCTGAAATAGGTATGTTAAAATATGCACTTAGAAAATAATTAATAAGTGTTACAAAACTGAAATATAAACAAATCGAAAAAGTTATTTTACATTATTGTTAAGATGAAAACAAAATACCTGTGTAAAGAAAAAAGGTTTATTAAAAGAAATCTTTCTAACAAAAAATTGTTTTTTAGTGCAATATAACAAAATCTACAACTTTCATAACACGTACAGTGATATTTCTTCCCTTCTGTCATTATGTATTGTCATAAGAATATATATTTTATTTTCATTTTTTGTAAGCATCCATTTTCCTTTTGTTATTGCTTCAAAGTTATGATCAAAATGTTGAGTAAGTCTTTTTTATCAAAATGCCATTTTATCTTGTCAAATGCATATATAAAATGTTTTCAGTCATTCTTGATGATAAAAAATTTTCTATAAATATTCTCATCTGATAGAATGAAAGTGAAAAATGATAATTTTAGTCATGGAACATAACAAGGAAGATGATTAAGAATTACTTTTAAACTGAATATTTTCCAGAAGTTAACTTGTTTGTGAATTAGCCTCTCTTTCTACCCACAATCCTTGAACACTGTTTCATTGAAAAATAAATTTGATCCAGAACTGCTGAGAAAATAAAGGTTTTATGTAGATGAAGTGATTCCTCAATGAGAAACATCAAACACAGAAAATTTGAACTTATTGAATTACCATTTACCAGTACCACAATATCAGATTCTATTATCTAAATCAATGTTTTCACAATAAAACTGGTATTAACCAAATGATGATGGCAGAATTTTCAGTCTATACTTATAATGATACTAAGTTAATTTCTACTTACATAGTTTTATTAGAAATATTTACAATAAGTTTTTTGCTGGTGTGAGATTTTATGATGTATCTCAAAGTTAGTCATATTGTAAATTGTATATAATAATAATAATAATATAATTATTAGTATTTATGCTTATATTTAGTTCTATAGATTGCTATGGATTGTAAGAAAGATTTAATTTAAAAAGTAAAGTATTTTAAAGTTACTGTGTGATAGAACTTTTTAAACTTTTTTTTTTTTTAATTTCAAAAGTAAAGTATTTTTAAAGTTACTGTGTGATAGAAATTGTTGGAAAATGTGAAAAAGTTTTACAGGTATAGAACAATAAAAATGTAACTGAAATTATTGGTAAGATAACAAGAAAAATGACTAAGAATATTACAAAAAAGGTATAATCAAGAAAAGTGAATTGATCAACAAGAAAGTATTTCCAGTTGGCATTGTGAAAGTATATAAAGAAATGGTGAACATTAAGAACATGAACAATATTAAAGCAAAAAAACTACAACTTTAAGTAAACATCACAGACACAGACATGTAATTTGGATGAAGAGGTACATAAAAAATAATGATTTTTAGTGATGAATGTAGAGCTACATTGTATGGATCACTTGGATGTACTAGCGTTTGTCCTTCATGAAAAGAGTTAATAGAGAAGGCATCATGTGGTTGGGGAAGTTGGTTAGTATTGTAGTCATCAGAATTATAGGCTCTTTTGAAGGTATCAGATAAGTGCAAAGAATTATTGTAACTTAGAGATTTTCGTTTTAGTGGTACAGGTCACATCAAAGAATGTTTAAACTAAAGAGTATATTCATGCAAGAAAATGCTGTTTCACATTCTGTTAAATTGACAATTGCCTACCTTGCCAAAAATGTTTAAAAACACACCAAATTAATCTAATAAAAAAAACTTGATCCATCATTAAAAAAGAAGTATGAGAAGGAAAAAATATTCAAAGAATCTTTGCAAGTGTTTTGGCCAGCAGTAGTAAAAGGGTGTTATCCTGCTGCAGAATAATACAAGACCTCATACTTCTCAAAAATACCTTGGAGAAACTGATGCAACTAAGCATGAAGTCCTCCACAACCATCTCTATTCACTGAAATTGCCCAAGCAATTACCACTTTTTCATGGCCTTAGATGTATATATACACCAGCAGGTGGAAATTATTCTGAACCATGTCAAAAACACTTTATGGGAGTTTTTTTTTTTTTTTTATTGTGGCATAATCATTTGCAGTATTGTCACTTATAATGGTGTTTACTTTGACCAATAAAGTTATGCTTGAACCAAGTTCTGATGTTTTAATGTTTGTGGTTCAAAATGACCCTTTATTTTATTCCAATACAATATTACATAAGTGTTAACTAATACATTTATACAAATGAACTTCAATATATACATGTTTGAATGATTTCTGTTATGAGAAATTATCATTCTTATACTTTACTCTGACTTGAATTACCATTTTGGTTGTTATAGTAACATTTATTATCCATTTTGCACTCTAGTAATTTTATATATGTCATAATCAGTCACCTCCTGGAATTTTAAATTAAAACCTTTATTCTATCCATGGTAGGCAGACTGTTTTAATTTAAGCTTTAAGTACTTTTAATTGTGAGTTCAATTCTTGGGTTAGGCAGTGAAAGTCATGTGATTAAGTAGAAAAGCGAAAATGATACTGCAGAAAGATAAAGTAACTATGAAGAATTTCCTATGATGGATAACAGAATAAGAGGTGACTAATTTGAAATTTTATTAATGTTACTGAATATAAAAGACATCTAAAGACAGTTGATAAGTATAAAATATTGTGACTATAACAACAAAGATGAAGTCATTAACTTAAATAGATTAATGTACATATGAAAAATATCCATTTTAAAACTGATCATCTTTAACATTTGAAGTAGTTCTGAAAGTCATTCTGACATGTTGCATTTGTTTTACATTTTCACTTGTAATTAGTAAAGTGATTACTTATTTTGCAGTCATCTTTTGTTCTCATATATTGTCTTTTCTACAATAAAATCACACTTTATGAGGATTTTTAAAAAGGCATGGCAAGTTAAGTCATTCATTGGATTTGATGAAGTGGACAGAAGGTATGAATACAAGCTAAAAAGTATTCTGGTAAACAAAAGTCAGAAAATACTTGATGAATTTGACACTTAGTCTAACCAAAACAACTCAGCAAGAAGACTGCATCTGAGAATCATAAAAAAAAAGAAAGAATCTGATTGTGGATTTAGCTGTTTGAACAGACCACAGAATGAACATGAAGGAGATTCAGATATTGGAAGAATAACTGAACTCAGCTTGAGAGCTGAAAAAGTTATAGATTATGAAGATTCATAATTGTAGATCTATTGAAAATGGAATCAAGATTGGAGGAGTTTGAAATCATAAATAGAGTTAAGACTATACAGAGTACAGCATTGTGAGGGTCAGGAAAGATACTGAGAAAGGTTCTGATACTCATTCTTCAGTAAAAACTATTAGGTATCCGGTGTTAATATACAAATACATAAATAAAAAAGAATATCAATTATTATGGCCTGTATAAATTAATGTTAATGAAAATAGAATTTGATTAATAGTTCTTTGCACGAAAGATATGTATTGATTTTATATGAACTATGTTTATGATACAATGTCAAACTTTTCTTTGCCAACTCTTTGTATCTGTTCTTTTTTCAATGTAAATTATAGAGTAAGTTTAAGCACTGATTTAAAAATAAAATTAAGTGTATGAAATACATAAAATATGTATTATGGCAAATAATGTAACTTTTGATGTAAATTTCCTAATCATTATTTTAAAAAATATTTAAATTGAACAAAGAAATTTTCCTAGATATTTTTTTAATCACTTCAATGGCAATAATGCCACTAAGATACAAGGGGCTACTGGGAGTCAAAGAGAATTGAAAATACTTTAGAAAGAGCCAGAAGCCTAATTCTAAACAAGAAACAAAAACCTCTGCTCCTACTCAAAAGGCCAGAGAAGAGTGTGCTAATGAAAATTGAATATGTGATTACCAGACTTCAGCCCTTAAACTAATTGTATAAGACAGATATTCACACATTTTATAATATTTATGAAGAATGTGTATCATCATTTAACAAACTAAATGCAAGTGATCCAATGGTCATATGATAATATCTGGATTCCACAAAGGATTTTTCTTTTTTATTTCATATGTTTAATCATACTGGTGAATATTTTTATAATTACATGTTACAAATATAGCTTTAATAATGATTTTTTGGGGGTCCATTATAAATTTTCATTTCACTGAAGTATTGGCCAGACAATAAATATTTTCTATCAAATGATTATAGAACAGTATTATTTTGCAAGAATATTTGTTCCTTGGCCTTTTAGGTGGAATCGGTGAAGGGTATCTCATATAATTAATGGAGAAGACCTCTAGTCCTAGGGGATTCCACTCCTGCAGCAGCACCTCCCTCATTGCACTAAAAGAGTTGGGAATCAGTGAAATATCTAAATGCTAGCTTGTCAATGGTCATGGGCAATTTTTGAACTAGCTGAAAGCAGTCCTCACATTAAAAACACCTAGTGTCATTGTGGGGAGGTAAGTAAATAACCTCTCCATTTCCTTATTTAGTACCTGTTCATTTAATTTTCTATCAAGTGTCATTTAAAGTACTTATCTATATGTCACTGCCACAAATAATATTTATAGAATGTACATCATATTTTTGTATTTATATATGGTTTTAATTTTTTTTTAATCAAAAACCATGTAAATTGCATCAATGATATATTATATTTATGATATTTTTTATATTTATTATAGTTACATCAGAGTGATATGATATTGTAACTGGATGATGACTCAGATTGCTTTTACAATTTTAGATGTCTAATTCAATACAGACATTTGTAAATGTATGTTCATTTGTCAGGACTTTCATGTAATTAAAAATAAATTAGTTCTGAAGAATATATTAGATAATCAAGATATGATTAACAAATTAGTGAGATCAAATTTATTAGTATTTTAATGTTTTATACCATCATAATACATAATTATTTATTTTGAAACTTTAATGCATTAAACAATTATCCTTTTAATTACTGTATTTCAGTAACGATGCTTTTTAATGTAATGGTAATGTCATCTTAAAGTTAGAAAACAAGCATGATGTGGAAATTTTAGCATTTATATTTATTCTCATCATTATCATTATCAAAAATTGTAGATTATAAATTTAAAATGTGAAAAGCAACCATATATGCTTGATTAAAAATTGACAAACATTTAAAAAGATTCATACTTAAAATATCCTTTTATTGTTGACCACATAGTAAATTAGATGTTATGGACTAAATTACTATATAGTCAACAATAAAGGGATGTTTCAAATTCAGCACTATTTTAAAATACATATTCCTTCTAGAGAAATTTCTATTCTAAAATTAAGTTTCACCATTATTTAAATTGTAGGTCATGTTAAAGAACTGTTTTAAATAATGATCTTAACATTATTGGAAAATTGTATAGAATTAATCTTTTATGAAATACATGATTTCTTAGAACACCTTATATCAATTTATATTAAAATAACATTGAAAAGGAAATATAAAAGAAAAGAATGCTTTTTAAATGTGACTCTGAAATGTATTTTTGGCTTGTGGTGAATAGCTGTTCACAAGAAATGTAGAATCCCAAGAGAAACTATTAAGAATATTGTTGCCTGATAATGTGCCATCCACAAAAAGTATAGCAGAAATTTAATGTGTAGACAATCCTTTTATACTTTGTAAAGAAAAAAAAAAGAATTGTTGAAGATGCCAAAATCATTATCATAGATTTGCAACTGAAGCAATAGGGCCGGGCTCTTAGATGAAGGTAGCATATAAAATGGTGCATTAACTTGTGAAAAAAACAAATAAGAAACTGTTGTGATAAAAGAAAATCATTCAAAAGGTGTGGGAAATGAACATTCTTGATTACAATACTCATTTTCATGATCTGTTAGTAATTAAAAAAGAGAACACAAGAGAAAAAAAGAATGTAAGAAAAAACAAAATGAAACAATGAAAAATGAATCTAGGAGAGGTAACTGAAACTAATGCTTTTTTCTCAGATGTACCATAACGGGTTGGTTTGTGCTCTAATTGTTTGATTAGTTGTGTGTGTGTGTGTGTGTGTGTGTGTGGTGCTGTTGGACTGAGAAAAATGGACTCCTCAATCTATGTACTTGTATTGCCTTTGTGCATGTAAAAAAAGAAAGATGGGAAAGTCAAAGTAAAAGATCCTCTTTGAAGATAACTGGTCGCCATGTAGTTTAGTACTATTGCCCATTCTCCACCACTTTAGGCACCTATTATGACTACTGTCACTATAGTGACATCTCTTCCTTCTACTCCCTTATATTCAACTTTCTCTTTCATCATAGAAAACATTCCCTTCAAAATTTTTAACTTCTGAATAACTATCTTTTAGCTAATGTTCTCCATTATTTTATCATTTAAATTCTTACTAGTTCTTTAAAAAAAAAGCCTTTTTCTCATTTTAAACAGAATTCTCTTAAGATATTCTTTGATCCACTAAAAACTTTACATATTCTTTCCCCACAAATACCCCACCTTTTATTTAACTATTTCCACTTCACTTTTTTTTTTTTTTATTCTAGTTACCTTTATTTTTCTGTACTTCCTCTTTTGGAGGCAAAGTTGGTAAGCATCAGACTGGCTAATTTGCAAACTGACTTTTACTTCATGTTCCAACTTTTTTCACTAAATTCAACATGTTAACCAGGTTGGAATGGAATGAAAAATAAAGCAAACATAAAAAAAAGTTCTCTTTTGCTTTTCTTTTTTCTGTGGTGATATTAGCAGCCAAGACAACCTTGATAATGTAACTATAGATGATGGATGCCTATAACTAATGGTTCTGTACTGAGTCAACATCCACCAATTAGGACTTCACTCAACCCTGATGTGGTTACACCTGGTTAGTTTTAGATCATTTTCCTTTGTAATTAATTGATTATCTGATGCTTATTCCCATGGTAACCACCTCTCGTTTGCACAATCACCAGAATTATTGCTATAACCAATGCCAACAACAATCTCCAAATTACAATTAATATTACTATCTTTTCTTTCTCTATTACAATGAAACTATAACTTTGGATTTAGTATAAAAAAAGGAAAAAGATGCATGCAACTTTGGTTTTAAGTAAAAATTTTAGAAAGAAAGTGTGTGGAGGATTTTATAAGCATGTAAATGTCCTTCAGTAACACTATGACTGAGTTTAATCCATTAAAACAAATGGGTCATATTGAATAATATCAGTTCAAAACTTACTGGTAACCAATTACATATTTGTTGGTCTTTAAATTTATGATATATCTGAATAAAGTTATACATATCTACATTCACCCCCCCCACCAAATGCAGAGTAAAAGCTTCAAGATTTGTAATGAATATCTTTTGATAAAGAAATAACAGTGTAATGATTATCAAAAAGATCATCTAAACATGATGATTTAACTCAATAAAAATTAAAAGTAAAGAAGCAAATAGTCTGAAGTCAAAATATCTTATAGATTTTGTAAAAATTAAGCTTAATGTTAAGTGAAAGCAAAGATTAACAAAGTGAAATGTGTGTGTGTGTATATATATATATATATATATATATTGTTTTTATGTTTTTACTTCAGTTATGAATAAACATTATTTAAAAGTAAACACTTGCTTGTAACCCAGAAGCTACTTGAGTATTCAAGGCATTTAATCCAAAGACAAATATCTACTTATAAGACAATAATGTCCAAGTGTTTTTTTTTGTTTTTTTTTTGTTTTTTTGGCTATTTATTTTTTCAAAACATTTCTAAGGAGTAGCTCATCTTTCTTTATCCAAAGTTCTTTATCAAATTTTTCATTTGTACCTTTAAGGTAATGTGCCATTGGAAGATCAAGGATAGAAAAAAAATCGGAATGAAATTAAGAATGAAAAAATTGTGCAAAAAGCTTGCGGGTACTTCAGCATTATCTTCAAATTGGGAAAATATATTAAAAAAAGGTTTTATTTTATATGATTACAATTTAAGAATCCTTGTTGAGGCATGAATGTTTTTTAAATTTTTCAGATAATAAAATTACTAAACCAATTTAAAGCCAAAAATTAATCTGTGGGTTAAGCAGAAAATTACTTTGTAAAGAAAGAAGAAAATTTCAGTAAAAATTTTGATTCTTCAAGACTTACTTTGATTCAGAATTTGAAGAGAATGATTCTAAACAGAATTAATTCAGCTAAACAAGATTGATTAAATGATTGATTCTGTCTTGCTTGGCATATTTAAAAAATTAATTTTTTGATATTCAAGTAATTAAGTAGTAAATTAGTTGCAAATTAATGAATTATCTCAGTATTCCCTACTTAACTTTCTTGCATGAATTTATTCTTATATATATATATATATATATATATATATATATATATATATATATATGTGTGTTTTAAAAATAATATATATATATATATATATATTTTATAAAACAGATATATTTAAAAGAACTGAAAACTGAAAAGTTGTCTTGTATGTTTATACCTTTCAGAACTTGATTTATCTATACTATAAATGTTTTTATTTTATATAAAAATGTACAGCACACATATTTTTATTTTATATAATTAATTTTTACTTGTAATAGAGCATAACAAAATACATAAAAAACTGAAATTAAAAAAATTGATGAAAGGTTTTGCTCTTACTGCTATTTACTATTAGCAATAAGATCAAGGCCATTCATCAATTTCTTTTAATTTCAGTATTTCATGTACTTTTTGTTATACTGTATTACATATACATACTTTATTACATATATTTGTTGGCTTAAATAATTCATTTATTAACATGAACAGTCAAAGTGGTCATGTTAATACAAATTAGATTAAAAGGTAAAGAATTTCTAATGAACATTATGCCACAATTATATCTAAAAACAAGTTACTTGAAATTATCCACAAGATTATTATTATTATATAAATTTTAACTATTATTCCTTTCTTTTATTTCTCTTGTTATTGTAGACTATTAAATCATTTTAGTTGAAAAATACTAAATCAATTAATCTGATATTTTTCTGAGCTATTATTAAGGATACCAAAAATGTTTTACATCAATAATAAAATGCTTTATTTTGTGGAACTTAGAAGACTGCAATGTGAAAAAGATACTGTATAACAATTAGGTGCACTATAATCTTATATTAAACAGTGAGTTATTGAAATTAGCTGAGCAACATGAAAGTACTTATTTACTTACTTGATATATTCATATTTAAAATTTCATCATCATACATACTAGACAATTTTATAAACTGAAACCAAAAGTATATGAATAACTTGAATTTTGATTAAAAAAATTATGTAGTAAATACTTTTTAAGCTTTCACTTTCAAGGATGCAATTTGTGCATTAATATTTATGTATACAATGGAAACATCAGCTGATGTCTTAAGTATGAAAGTAGTTAGTCTTACTATTTTGAATAAAGAATCTCTACTTTCAAATTGAAACACTTTGTGTACCTTCACCCCTTTTGTTCCCAAGATCCTGATATGCCCTTATAGATTTTTTATTCAAGTAAAATTCATGCTTAAATTTATCATCTCTTAGGTTGAGCCATAAATAATTTCAGTTTTTTTTCTTTATAAAATTTTATTCTTCAACAAATAAAGTAGAATTACATTTTATTTAATTATACACTCACCATTGTTTGCAGTGACTTGTTGCCATTTATCCAGCAGCTCTTTGATACCTTTTGAGTAAAATTTCATAGATTTTGATGTGAAAACATTATTGGCAAACTCTTGAACCTGGTTTACATGAGAAAATTTTCCCTATCAAATCATTTTGTAGTGAGCCAAAAAAAGGGAATAGTATAAGTTCAGGTGAAGAAGTGTTATTCTTATTGTATGTGGACTTGCATCACCATGGAGATCAACATTTTTCTTACTGACAAGCATAGGGTGCTTTTCAACATTAACTTTTATACTTACTTTACAACTGCTTGATGTATAAATGTGCATTTAGAGTTCATTTCAAGAGCCCTAAATAGATAATATTATGACAATCCCACCACACACACACACTATATTTCTTCATGGAGCTCAGCTTTTGGATTTGGTTGTGGAAATTTATTCTTGTCAATTCATTGCCTTTTTGCATTGAACATTTTATATAATCCATTTTTCATCACTTATATTTTTTAATGAATGGTTAATTAGGATGATACATTTGTCTTTACAATTGGTTCCCAAAAATGAAATTACTTAAGACTCAGTATTATATATCTATATACAAGTGTATGAATTCTGTGTATGTAAAAAGCTTCTGAAAGTTTTGTCTTTGCTTGAGGATAGTTTTGTATATTAAAAATAAGCAAGCTTTTGTGTGTGCAAATATACTTGTATGCTTTCTGTCAGAATTTCTGGAATGAAGACTTAACATTATTTACATGTAGACTATTGTCCTCATCTTAAATATGAGGACAATAGTCTGCATATAAATGTGTGTATCTTTTTCATGCATATCATTATAATCATTTAATACATGATAGATGACTATAAATACATATTTACATATAACTGCTAACTAATAATTTTATAACTAGTTTTGTTATACAGATAAATGTGTAATAAAATGCTGATTGTTTTACCAAAAGAAATTACTTTTCTTTTTAATAAAAACAAATCACTTATCTCTCATGATGAAATTTTATACAGTTTTTAATGTTCTCTTTGTTCATAAGTTTTAAGAAATTTAAATCCATTAATTGACAATAGTTTATAAGTATATGTGCATTATACAACCTACACACACCATTTACTACCAAATAACCTTACAAAATTGTGAAATCAACAATAGTCCAAAAATTGATTGTGTGAGTTTGTTTACTGTGTGAGCCTAATCTTGGAAAAATCCTATAGAATAAGCAAAACATTTGATGAATTTGAAATTAGTGGTCATATTGCTCAAAAGTTGTTTGAGAGGTTTTCAATTGGGAATAAGATATGCAAGATATTCATGATAAATATTGTCACAGGTAGCTGATAATCATGAATAATAGCAAATTAAGGACTTGTATCAAATTTGCTTCAAACACATCAGATGATTACATTAAGGCTCAACGTGATCATTTAAACTAGATATTTGTATCTGCATTCTCTCTGTTATATATATATATATATATATATATATATATATATAAATCCTTGTTGACAACACAACTATACTTAAACATGAAAACAATAAACAAAAATTAAAAATTCTTGAAGCTTTATACATAAAACAGTTGAAACCTAACCTGAACAAAATAAACTATGAAATCTCCACAAATATCTTTAAATGCCTATAATTTATAACAGAAGCCATTGGATTATACCGACGGCTTCCCATAATTTATACTTCTCGTTTTTCATGCTCATGTGGTCAAATGTGACGTCATGAGATGCGACACGATTTTCACTTCCATGTCTTGTATATACAAGTTTGTCATTACTTGGAAATTTTCATGCAGCAAGGGCGGACTATCATTGTTGTTTTGTCTGTGTGTTGTTTGACTTATTGAAATTGTCATCTTTGATAATGGCTTGTGTAAGTCGAAAGCTTAGATTGGATTTAAATATGTATCAATATGGTGTTTTCCTTTCGTCTTTCAATGATAATGTGATTAAGCTTATCAGACAATATGAAAGGAACTTAAAATAAATCGACAAAACTTGTCTATATTATTTAATGAAACATGCATTAATGAAAAAATGCTGCCTAAATATAGACAATATATATGATACTGAGAGAAATGGTTACTCAACAAAGTGAATAAAATAAACACACCTAACAAGGGTTCTTATTAATATACAAGATATTGATATTCATATTGGTCCTCCTATAGCAGTGAATGCTGGACTGTCTCATCACAGATAGAGAAGAGACTTGAGGCCACAGAAAGCTTCTACAGAAGGATGCTGAACATGTGAGCAACAAAATTTTATAGACAATGAGAACTAAACGGACACAAATATGTAGCATCAGAAAGAAAGTTGAAATAGAAATTTCAACATTCTTTTTCTGATGCACATAACAAGGAAAAAGGGCTTGGAAAATTTAATACCCACAGAACATACTGAAGGCAAGTAGGTCAGAGGACAGCAGCAAATAGCCTACCTATTGAGCTTGTGAAAATGGATGGCAGAAAAGGGATTAGAAGTTATAGGAAAAAGAAAAATATTACTAAGGGCTACAAAGGACAGGAAGTTGTGGAGAACCATGGTAACTCATATGTGGATCAGCTCTATATCTGATGAGTTTTTGAATAAGAAGAACCAACAAAAATACTATTTAATATATAAGATATTTAACAAATGTAGAGAATAAAAGTTATGTTATTTTTATTAGAAGCACATGCTGTTCTTCTCATAAAAATAAGTTGTCATATCTCTGCTCATATTGTCCCACACATGGTACTTGTGCAACTGACACTGGCACTCATAATAAATTTCAGATCATTTATTTTGTTAACTATGCCAACAAACACCAGTTTTCAGGACTCATGATTTAAAAAAAAAAAAAGAAAAAATATAATATCAGATTTCTTTGTCTTGGCACTGAGAGACCAAAAGCATTCAATAATTAATAGATACATCCATGCCTTCAAAAGACCATAAAGAAACTGATAAATTCCATAGTATTCACTACTTATTGAATTATAAGCACATGTATGGAAATCTGAAGCCTTCTGACACTTTTAACCAAATTCATATGAGGGGCCTTTGAAAAT
>CAHIKZ030005179.1:1137500-1340000 GCA_903632075.3 Acanthosepion pharaonis | reverse complement strand
ATATATATAAAAAAAATTGAGATACTAATAGCTCTGTTCTTATTGATAAGTTCATAAGCAAAATATGTAATACATAGTCATCTCCTTTATGAGATCTAGTCACACTAAAATCTAAGTATTTGCTTAACCAGCCATATACACACACACACACACATATATATATATATATATATATATATATATATATATATATATGTGTGTGTGTGACACTCAGTGTCAAATCTATAATAATATATACATGCATACATATACCTGTCTATATATTAATATCTATCATCCATAATATTTTTCCTTAATCTCTACACTCATTTGACAAAATCTAATTCTCCTCCATATATAATGTATCCATGTACACAAAGATAGTGTATCTAGTATTCATCTGTATTTATGTATACAGAAAGAAAATAGTTTTTTAACCATGTGCTTGTAAAGAAAATAAATAGAATCATGTGGAATGATATGGAAATAACGGGGGTTGGTGGGGAGGCCAGTAAGTGTCTTTTGCCATGCATTTATTTAAATCCCTAGCCACATAATTGGATCCTCATGTAATGGGAGACATTGTTACTTTCCCGGATTAACTTTGAAGATGAAACATCCACTTGTCACAAATCATTGCAAACAATTACTTCCAAAGTAATCAAAATGTACTCCATCTGAACAGAAAGCAATATAAAGAACATACTATGTGCTTTTATAAAATATATATATATATCTATAAGTAGCTGTTTCTCTGCATGTGTATTTATGTAAGTAATATTTCTGTGTATGTATATAATATATATATCACATGTACATGTGAGTGTGCACATATGGATGCTGAAAGAAATATGTATGTATCCATTTTTGTGCTTACAAGTGTGCGTATAAGCACACAGTTTTTTGTGCTTATATTAATGAGTGTAAGCATGTTCATAATTAAATATGTTGATATGTGGGTTTGTTCACAATATAATTATAGCTATGTAATGAGTCCACAATGAATAATGTAAGTAGACAGATGATATGAACTTTCTAGATACATACATATAAATGACAGATGCATGAATAGTATGCACATTATATAATTATCCTATCTAATCATTTACTTATCACTATTCCCTTTTTAATGATCTTCTGAAAGCTTTATTTCCTAGGTTGGTGCCACCAATACCTGAATGCTGCCTGAAAATCAATTATGCTTAATTATTATTATTTTATTATTATTAGTAGTAGTAGTAATATTACTGTTATATGGTTAAGCAGAACATTTTCAAAGTAACATGCATTTTTTTTAATTTCCTGCCATATTTTATCATATAGCATTTCTATGTGGGTGATTTTGAATAGCCAGAGTAGTGTCCTGTATGTGCCTTGCTGTTATGATTACTATTATCATAGCTAACATCAGGTTTTGAACAGCAATGAGCCTAACAGAAAGCCATTACTAGATTTATTCAGTCTTAAAGTACTATTGTTGTTATTATTACTCCTTTTTATTTTTATTCCTTTTACAAGAGGCTAATAATTCAATCCAAAAGGATTCCTATCATATAATGGTAATTAACTTCATCATTTCTTCTAATACATGCCAAATTTACAGATTGAAATGTCTTGGCAACTTTGCTAGATTACTTTGATTTTTTTTGTTTTTCTTCATTTGGACTTAATGTTATTTCATAAATATGATTGAGATTTAACCCAGCACATGTCTGAATCTCTTATCTAATAAAATAATGGGGATTTTATTGAATAAATTTACACTTTAGTATTTCAAGATCTTTTTTTGTAATTTGATAAGTATATCTGTTAAAATGAGATGTCAGGGTTATTTTAATTTTTGCATAACTTATATGATAGATTCTCCATCACACCCTGTGTGTGTGTGTGTGTGTATATATATATATATATATATATATATATATATATATATATATATATATATATATATATATATAGAATAAATTTACTCTTTAGTATTTCAAGATATTTTGTGTAATTTGGTAAATATATTTGTTAAAATGAGTGTCAGTGTTTTCATTTTTGTGAAATTTTGATGACAATTTAGCCATTGTACCATGTATATATCAATGTCATATCAAACACACATAAGTGTGTGTATATATATATATATATATATATATATATATATATATATATATTTATTTACAAATTGAAATGTCTTGGCAACTTTGTTAGATTACTATGATTTTTTTTTTGTCATTTGGTCTTAATGATATTTCATAAATATGATTGAGATTTAACCTAGCATATGTCTGAATCTCTTATCTAATAAAATAATTTATGAAATTATTCTGGCAAGATTGCATGAATGTGAATTAATAACATGCATTGCTATAATATTTAAAATTAAAACTGTTTATGAACATTTCTCTTTCGAGTAGTTTTATTTTAAGAATGTATTTGCAATAGATTATTGCAAAATTTTGTCAATAACATTGTGAAATCTCAACTTACCATTAGAATGAACCTTTGAATTTTCCCTGTAATGTGTCCAACTTGTTTTATTTTTAATTTCTGAAAAATATTCAAAATTTAGCTTCTGTCTATCTCTCTGAAATGAGGTATAATGATTACTTGCATTATTTACATTATTAAAACTGTTATCCTCATCTTCATTGCCATATTCTCAACATTTCGGCCATTGTACACTCCAGCCTTCTTCAGGATCTGCCTATATCTCTGATATGAGGTATTATGATTACTTGCCTTATTTACATTATTCAGACTGTTATCCTAATGTTCATTGCCATATTCACAATGTTTTAGCTGTTATATGCTCCGGCCTTCATGTGATTGAAAATTCAAAGCAAACCCATTATTTCATCCACTGAGGAAGATTGTTCCAGTTCCACTGGGTTATGTGTCCTCAAGGAAGAGGCATGGAACTAGAACAATCTACTCTGGTGGATGAAATAAAGAGTTTGGTTTGAAATTTTAATCACCTGGAGAAGGCTCGAGCATACAACGGCCAAAATGTTGTGAATATGGCAATGAAGATGAGGATAACAGTCCAAATAATGTACATAATGCAAGTAAAATTTAGCATGTTATAAAATATTGTTAATTGGGACAAAGAATGGCTTATCAATTTTAACACCTCCAAAATGAAACTGCTCTCTTTTTCATTGTCTGAGAGAACCTTTTTTGCTTTCTATCAGCATGGCTGATGCTAACCTCTAGGATAGTGACTCCTTGTGAATTCTCAGATGTCAGTTTTCCACTGACATGAAATGGAAAGATTATATTGAATCAATTGCTATGTCTGCTACTAGGTCAAAAAATGGCTTATCAATTTTAACACCTTCAAAATGAAACTGCTCTCTTTTAATTGTCTGAGAGAACCTTTTTTTCCCTTCCATCAGCATGGCTGATGCTAACCTCGAGGATAGTGACTACTTTTGAATTCTCAGATGTCAGTTTTCCACTGACATGAAGTGGAAAGATTATATTGAATCAATTGCTAGGTCTACTTACTAGGAAAATTAGTTCACTGTCATGCTAGACAATTTTTCTTGCTAGAATTTATTTTGCATATTTATAATAATACCATTGGACCATGCATTGAATATTTTGCTGCCACATCTTTTCTATGTACTTAGAGATTCATGATGAACCATAATGAAGAATCTGCAATTTTATTTGTCTTGACCAGTCATCTTGGCTTTAGCCACTTTCCCACTGCCATATTGTAGCTTCCTTTTCTATAAATACTTTCATGGTAATTGTTGTGATCGTTCCTCTATGGTAACTAGACTTTATGAATTTAAATGAAGTATTAGATTGGCAGTAAGGTCTTATCATTTTACAGCTGAAATGGCTAGATGAAACTAAGTTCAATGCTAATAGTTTTTTCTCTTGCACTTCTCACTTGTGGAACTCACTTTCAACTTCTTGCTTCCTTATCTACTTCTATCTTCAAAAATTTAAATGCAATATCAATTATCTTCTTTCTTTTTAATTCCTGTATTTTTTTAATTGTTCTCTCTCCTTAATAGTGTCTTTTGTTTTTTCTCATTCTCTCATACTCAATAACTCCTTGCACCTTAGTGGCTTTATTACATTGCTTGTGGTGAAATTATTTTTAAAAAATATAAATCTCTGATATCAAGTATTTTATTTTGGACCAAATTACCTTTATTGTAGTAATTAAAGGTTAAAGAGACTTTCTTGTTGTCTGATATTAAAATGACTATCCACAAAGCAACTTTTCTTGCAGCATATTTCAAGTACACTATTATAACATGGTTTATTAAAGACCTTAAGAAAATATTAAAATAGAATTAATGAAAATTATTCCAGAACAAACAAATTTAACTAAAGAAATAAATGTTGCAACTTTATGAATGCTATTTGAAGGATCAAAAACAAGTAGATAAAACAATAATGGTTAATTATAGTCTTAGAAACAAAAATAACAAGAGTGTAATGCTGAATAGTTTTTAATGTTTATCAGTAACAACAGTAAATGAAGCTATTACCAAAACATTTTCATAAGAAATTCTCTAGTGGATCATTCTCAACTTATGATTTTATAAACTTTCCTTGCACATACATTTTTTTTTATAAATATATACAGTCACCACTTTTTCTTTAAATATTTAATTATTATTATACTAAAAATTATTATACTAAAAATAATCAATTTATTTGATTGGATAGTTTAAAAAAATCTTTTACACATTATAGAATCATAAATACTCAGCTTTATTAAAAAGGATCTATTTTTTAAAATTTAAATTCAATAACAGCTCCATTAGTTCAAATCAAATTCTGCATATTTGTTATACTAATAAAATAATTTTTCTGAGGAATATCTTCAATAAGACATTTGTATATTGAGTTTATTAACAAAATTTTCAATACTGAAAAAACTACAAATAATTATTGAATAATCAGTAGAATGTAAAAATATTTAGTATATATTTTTTTTATTTATTCTTGCCAAGATAGTCTACTATTTGTAGCTTATGTATGCTTATAAGATTATGAATTAATTGAACTTTTTATCTGACATTTTCATCAGTTTTTTGTAGTATTAATAAAGTTAATATAATGATCTATATTTCATTAGATCTATGAAATTTATATGAGCATCATTTACTTTAGTGTTATTAATAAAATATTAATGTAAATCAAATTTTCACATGCTCAGTATTTGATATATTTGTATAATGCTGCTGAATTGATGTTTGCAAGAAAGATAAGATCAATATTCAATAGATTGTTGCCTTGTCCAAAAAAGAAAATGCATAGCAAAAAGAATTTCTGTGCAAAGAAGTATACGCCTGGTGACAAGTTTTCTTCAAGAACTACCGAGGCGGAAAATGTTTTTGGGAGGATGGAGTTATTTCAAATAGAATTAGAAGTGTTATCTATATGGTGAAAGGAAAAAGATATGTATGCAAAAGGTACGTAAACCAGTTAAGACCAAGATACTCTGAAATTGTTCAATAGGATAATAAAGAAACTCTGATGGATGTCCTGTACAACATGTTTGAAATATCACCACTCACTAACATACCAGAATGCATGGATACATCTCCTATACCAGCTTTGCTCGTATGACCGAGATGTTATTCGCCTTGAAAGAGTACAAGGAAAAGAAAACCCACAGTGCAGTTAAGTCCAGAACCAAAAAAGAGAAAGTATTAGAAAGCTAAGTTTTCTAGCTTGTTGGGAGGTGATGTAATGGAATAACCTGTTACCTCCATGAGTGACTACACTATAGGTAGTAACTACTTATAAGTATCTGTAAGTCAATGGACTACGGAGACTAGCTGGGATCTGTTGAGTTTGACTCAGACTTATGCGAGAACTACCAACCTTCCAATAGTAGCACTCACTACTGGATTGACTTGCAACAACCTTGTGAAAAACTGTTACCTTTATTCTTATTGTACTGTTTTTTTTTAGAATCAACCTTTACTTATTTAATCCACCTTGTTTTTTAACTATATATTCCTATTAGCATGGAATATAACAAATACTAAAACTATAATCGTGTCTATGTGTGTGTTTGTCTCAAAGATACAGTTTAAATGATGTATAATACACCAACCAATTTAGGAACATATTGTACCTAGAACCCCCAGTGATTGCAGAGCCAAATTTCATTAAAATTAGACAAGCAGTTACTTGAGCTAGGGTTGTTTTTCTGTTTTCATAATATTTTTAATAGGAAATTCAGTATTTGTTTTTGATACATATTCATATATCAAATAGTGTGTATAAACAAACATTTGCATATTATATTCCAACTATTACGTATATTAAAAATAATAAACATTTGTAATACATTATAACAACATTATTAAATAAATTTAAATATGCATAACACAACATATTTATACAACATACTATACTACATTAGAAATTTTTTTTTATAAACAACTACTAGAAAGGTGAAGAGGCTTTGTGTCACATGACTTTGATGGTAAACAAAAAAAATGCAGAATGATTTACTGCCATTACATATTTTGAAATAAATGTGAGGAAGAATCAACCATGCATTATTTACATTCTTTGGACTGTTATCTTCATCCTTATTGCCATATTCACAATGTTTTGACAATGTTTCTTCAGGTGATTGGAATTTTGAACCAAACCACTTATTTCATCCACTGGTATAGATTGCCCTAGTTCCACATGCTATGCCTCTTCCGGGTGTCTCAGTTATTTCCCTTTAACAACTCTCCAATTTTTTTGGTTCACCACTGCTGTGGCCTGGTATTGAACTCACAACTCTGTGCATATGGCAATGAAGATGAGGATAACAGTCCAAATAACGTAAATAATACAAGTAGGCATAGTACCTTATCTCAGAGATATAGACAGAGAATCAACCATCTATAGTTAAAAATATATGTTTATTATTTTGAAAAAGACTACAACTGTTTTAAGTTATTTCTGTATCATGAACTACATTTAAAAAAAAACTCAACAGGTCTATATGATCATTATATCTAATTGATTTTACTTTCATTATTACATGCAGGCAGTAATTTTATGAAAAGAAGTGGAGATTTCTTAGTATAATTGTTTTATTTTAACTAAAGCAGTTTAGTCAATCCACTGGATTAATGACAGTTCATCTTCAGTCATTTAGTTTGTGGATAGACTATTTAAGATGATTATCTCCAGTTACCATTCAGAATCCATTACATTCACTTACATGCTAAAACCATTGGGAAATGTATGAATCCTCTTCTTCTCCCCCCCAGCTATGGGTAAATAGCAGGACAGACTATGTTCTATAGCCTTGGATGGCAACTGGTCTACTGCAGAAAGAAATGACAACCTACTGGGGGAAAAATCTACTTTGTCAGTCATGTATTGAAAGATACATGATTGCCTAAATGTGTATCATGCATAGCACATAACTGATTGATCTTCAGTTAAATATATATTAAATTTGTTCAGAAACCACATATATATTGTAGCTTTGTGATTTCTGCATTACTTTGCAAAGGGAAATACTACAATTATAAGACCTATACGAAGATATCATTATCTGTTCCTTAATAGCTAATATCATTATGTATGCACACAAATTTGTGTGTGCGTGTGACTATACATACATATGTTTTTGGCATAAGATAATGAAGAAATTATTATTCTACTCTATTACAATTATACTTGCTCACTTCTAAAAGGAGAAGGTGCAAATCATTCTTGATAAATACCTACATAATCACAAAGTGTGACGGTAGCTTATCTCATTCTTTTGTTCATCACCCTGAAAAATAAAGATGAGAGTGATGATTATTGCTTTATGTACATAAGTAGCAATTATAGGCCCCAAGCTAGTATATGAAAAGAGAAAAAAACATATATACTTAGTAAAAAATAATTCTTGAAAATGTTTTATTCAATCAGTAGCTAACAGACAACATAGACTACTTTTAATAAAAAGTATTATTACATCTTTGATGTTTAGAGTACTTAATTGGACATATAATCTGACAAGAGACCCTTGAGTACCTTTTCTTATTTATTATTAGTATTTGCACAACAAATTCTTTTAACCTATTTCTAAAAGCCTCATCCTTAAAGATGTTCATCATATTTATGATGACCCCTATTAGAAAGTGTAAATAACCATTTTCAGCCGTTACTCATTACTTTATATAGAAATGGACAAAGTCCAACAATTATTTTAAGACATTTTTATGTTTATACATTCTTTTTTATAGATACAAACATTTAAGTAAATGCTTTGTTTATAATAAACAGTATTAACAACATTTACTGGCCTGAATGTCCAAGAAATTGTCATAGAAAATATGCATCCTCTGACAGGAATTGAACCTGTATCTTATACGGAACTGTCATATAGACTGTGGGGAAATCAGTAAAAACACGTCAGGCTATATGACGGTTCCATATAGGATACAGGTTTGATTCCTGTCGGAGGACACATATTTTTTATGATAATTTCTCGGACATTCAGGCCGGTAAATGTTGTCAATACTGTTTATTATAAACAGAGCATTTACTTAAATATTTGTATCTATAAAAAAGAATGTATAGACATAAAAATATCTTAAAATCATTACTTTATATAGAAATATTTAATTTGTTTAATTGAATATGTGCATTGCTTAGAAGCTTATTCAGTCAGCCAATTTTAAAATTTACCTCTGATTTTTGATAATGATAAGTTAAGGGTTTATGAAGAAACAGTCCTTAAGACAATATAATAAAGCAAGCTTTAGATTTTTTTTAGATTTTTGACAAATAACTCATTTGGTCTTTCAAGATATTGTACTTACAATGAAATATTTTCTTTACTTTGAGGTAAAATTTTAAGTGTATTTTTCAAAAAGATAAAAACCTCATTTGTAAGCTTGTAAATATTATATACAACTTCCTGCATGCACTTGATGAATGATAGTGATGCTTGAATACATTTTCTTTTAATCATTTCACCCCAATCAAGGCAATTAAGCCACTAGGATGCAAGGGGTTACAGAGTGTCTGAGATGGCAAAAACTACTATTAAGGAGAGAGGACAATAAAAGAACAAGAAAGATAACAATTGAAATTGCATTTAGATTTTTGAAGATCAAAGTTGACTGGGAAGCAAGAAGCTGGAAAAGAGTCCCACAAGCAATAGTTACAGCTAACCATTTCAATTGTAAAATGATGAGACCTTACCACCAATCTAGTACTGCATTTAATTCATACAGTCTAGTTACCATAGTGGAAAGTTATTCAGAACAATTACCATGAAAGTATTTATAAAAAAGGCATAGGGAAACTACATTAAACTTCAAAGTTTGGTCTATATAAGCTTTTGTTTATAAATGAACTAGCAGCATGGCCCGGCGTTGCCCGTGCTTGATTCAAAAATCGTACGACTCATACAGCAATCACTATCACTTGACTTAAAATATTTTTGCCCTTCCTTGCCTTTAAAGGAGTGCCCTTTGCCGTGCTGATGTTGCTACATGCCCTACTTCTTGCCTATCTCACACTGCAAATTTTTTCTAAGCTCTATACTAAACATTAAATCTGTTACGAAAAAAGAACTAAACAAAATGAACACAAAATGATCAGCTTTAAAAAAGGACTCGTAACTAGAAAAACCAAATGAAAAAAGAATGTTAACAACAAATACTTTTTCACACCCAACCCAGTTCTGCGGAATCAGAATTAACATTGAGTTTAAGCAAGCGAATGAGCCAATTGGAGTAAAGTGCCTTGCAGATTTAAATTTTTCCCACTTGTGACAAATGCAGCTATCGATATTTTTTGCATGCAAGCATGCTAGTTAACATTCATGTCAGTCAGCTGTTGGCTCTCACGCTGGCCAATAGAATCTTCCTGCCTATTCGTGGCAGCCAGCTATAGGCTCTCACTCTGGCCAGTAGAAGATGGGTGCAAACTACATGAAAACTGCTGTAGAAGCATGAAAAAATTGATTATTTCCACTATCGATGGGAGTTGGGAAATGCTAAGTCAGTCTTGGCTTTCCTGCTAACTTGGAGCATGTGCATGTAAATTTTGGTGCAAATCCGTCGAAAATTGTGGCAGTGCATTCATTACACACACACACACACACACACACACACACACACACACACACACACACACACATCCTGCCTTTTATAGATAGAGATGAAGAGAATATAATTTAACACAATTTTTCAGGAGTTAAAGAAAAGTTATTGACATGCTGAATTAGCCTTTATCATTTGAATATCAGAAGAAAAAAGCTGATAATGTAGTATATGAAAACATTGATAGAGATCAAATTCAAAGTAGTATTTTAAAAATTTTTGCACTTTTTAAGAACACAGCTGTACTAGGCATGTCATATGTTAAAGTTCTAAAACCATTGTCTTCCAAAAAGACCCTGTTGTTTGGTAAGCTGGTCAATAGGTGGGTGCTATGAAAGAGGTTCTATAAGGACTTATGTCTCTTGCATTATTGACTACTGCAATCAGATAGTGGACAAACCATTTTGACACCACAAGATTTTGCAGACAAAAAAATCATTGGTGATTCTGCAGTATTCAGGCAAAAACATGATGATGATATGTCTTTGTAAATAGGAATTAAATTTTACAAAGATTTTGCTTGCTATAATACAATTACAGATTATAGAAATCAAGTAGCTTAGAGTTTATTATGGGCATAAGTTCTTCTTTTGCAATTAATCATTTCAATGAAAGTTTAACATATTGTGTTCACAAAAGGAATTAAGGCTGTTAAAAATGTATACCCTAAATAAGTTGAGGTTGATAAAATGATATCCTGTTTTGCATGACTTCTGAAGTGATGTTGAAAAAAATTGGATATGATTATCTTCTTTGAACACAGCAGATAATAGATTAAATTAAAAAATTGTTACAACTGCATAAATAACACTTATGTTGAGTGATAACTGTAGTGTTTGAACTGGTTTTGTTAGTATCTCAATTACTATTTTAAGTTAGCTGTAATTAACTGTCAAGTATGACAATTATTCATTTAAAAGTAAGGAAACATAGACAATTTTACTGTTTATTTTACAATCTTCTGTTTTGATTGGACAATCCCTCAGTTGTACAATTGCTGAAAATTTATAGAGGGAATATGCTTTGACCTTTCTGGAAAGTTATGTTTATGAAGAACTGACATTTTGCTTGAAGAGCAAAAACTATCTTGTTAGAAATCACTTCTATCTACTCACAGCAAAATTCTAAGCACAAAAGTCATAACAGAAGAAAGGTTGGTTCATGCTATTTAGAAGATATTCAAAGTGAAAAGAATTATCTGAATAAACTGCAAATCCAAGATTCATTACAATTGACAATTTATAAATAATCAAAGTTCTTGGTTTTCATTTAAACTTTAAAGCAAAATCAACATCTTTCTTAAAAATATATTTAATTTTTTTGTCAAATACTAATAATGTATATAATATTAAGAATCTTCGTTATATCTGGAACTGGGAGTTTTGACAGCAGTCAGACCTGGTACTTATCCAATGTTGTATATAAAAAATATATCTGTCTATATCTCTGAGATGAGGTATTATGATTACTTGTATTATTTACATTATTCAGACTGTTATCTTCATCTTCATTGCCATATTCACAATATTTTGGCCATTGTATGCTCCAACCTTCTTTAGGTGATTGGAATTTCAAATAAAACCCTTTATCTTATCCACTGGGGTAGGTTATTCTAGTTCCACATGCCATGCTTCTTCCGTATGTCTCAGTTATTTCCCTTTAACAAATTTAAAAATTGCAATATAAGCTCTGGTAAAAAAAAAAAATGGTTGCTGAGACATTAGGTTTATAAGTCCCAAAAATTCATACACAGATGTCCTCAAGGATACATGGCCCAGTGGATAAAGATGTTGGCTAGTGACTAAACCCAAATAACTGTGAGTTCAATACCAGGCCACAGTAGTGGTTAACCAAAAACTTGGAAAGTTGTGTTAAAGGGAAATAACTGAGGCATTCGGAAGAGGTATGGCACGTGGAACTAGAACTACACAAGTTGACAAAATAAAGGGTTCAGTTCAAAATTCCAGTCATCTGAAGAGTGTACAATGGACGAAACATTGTGAATATGGCAATGAAGATGTGGATAACAGTCTGAATAATTTGTAAATAATGCAAGAAAAAAAGTATCTATTTTTCTTTTATGTAAACAGAAATGCTCCTATTTGTTCAAATTCTGATCTTTTGTAATTCTTTTTTTTCTCAGAAAAATGAAGAAAAAATGAAGGTATTTAATGAAATTATTATATAAACCATTGACCACAAAAATTTTGACCCCAGTTTGGAATTACTTCTTCAATATATTTTCTCAATAACTGTTTTGTTTTTTTATATTCCTTGCCATTTAAATGTTTGCATAGCTGGTAATCACATTCCAGCAGATGGTATACTTGTAAGGTCCTACCATGAAAATTGACTTGTAACAGCATGTTAATGTTGCCAAATGTGAAAGTCAGTGATGTATGAATAATGATTTTACTTGAACTGTGGCAAATGTCCTCAGCTGATAGATAGTAGCACACAGGTAATAATTATGTGCACTAAACATATACATTTATGTTGCACACTATTTCCATTATGTATATTGTCAATGTTTCATTTATCTTTGGTTATGAAATGTAGAACCAAAAATAATAATGCTGCTTTTATCCCCTAATGACATCTTAATGTATGAAAAGAAATCCATTAACAACTCTGGATTGTTATCTGAGACCAACAGCTATAAAGACAAACTTATTCAATTACAATTCAAGTCAGACCAGCTAAGGGCATTTTACTACTTTTTATTCATCTTAATTGAGCAAGCTCACTTTCTTTGGAGACAAACTTAACTAAAGGTTTAGCTTAATGCTTTTGGTATCCATTTGTATTTTGCTATATTACATAACTGCCATAAACAAATTTAATATAAGAAGCAATCGTAGAATGATACCTTACAGAATCAAATTTGATTTCAAAGAAAGAAAATGGATTTCAGAGAACATCATGGAACATTTACAAATTATTCTGAAAAGTCCTTAGACTTACAAATACCTTATGTGAAAGCCAGCCATGCAAACTAGTCAATTTTAAGAGTGACTTCTCAACATTAGAGTATATAATAAAAAAAAAAACATAAAATACATAAAAGACACTTTATTTGGCTTTAATGGACAAAGAAAATAAACTATATAAAAGTTATACTGAATATATACAAAAGCAGTATTGTAATAATCTGACTGCACAAAAACAGCAATAAAATAAACTTATAAAAAGGAGTGAGGCAAAGTGATATAATTTTACTGAAACAATTTATAGCTGGCTTTGAACTATAAGAATGGGAGTAAATACAGGCAGAAAACTTTTAACCATCTGTGATTTGTTGATGATATTTTGCTAAAATCAGAAACATTTGATGGATTACAAGAAATATTTAGTTGGAGAAAGTCTCACAAAAGTTTAAAAATGAAGAGAAATAAAACTAGTAATGTTTAACATACATGAAGAACTGAAAGATTACAAGAATATATTTAGGACAGGTAATCACATTAAAAAGGCCACAAAAAGGAAGTAAAAGTCTAAATAACAACAGAATTGAAAGCATTTAATAAAAATAATGAAAAATAATTGCCTATATGCTTAAAAGTTCAGTATTTAATGAATGTATGATACCAAATTTCACATTAATATCAGAGAACTAACAAAACTGATTAAGATATGCACAAAATATTAATAGACAATAATGCTATGGATAACTCTAAGAGAAAGCAATCAGCATGGAACAGAAAACAGATCAAATAAGATATAGAAGTGATTAAATGACAAATAAGAGAGGATGGGATATAGAAATAGAAGATAACAGATGGAGTAAAAGGTTGCTTTTTGTTGTCCAGTTGGTAGCAAATGTCAATAAAGACATTGTAAGAGAATAATGGTCACAGTTATCACAGGAGGATTTGGGAAAGGCATTTGTCATCCAATGGATTAGCAATAGCTGATAAAGCATAAACAACATTCTACACCTTTCTGACTATAGCTTAATTAGATCTCATTTAAATATTCATGGAGACCTACCAGATCCTATTCGTAACATACTTGTTGACAACACAAATATAATAGCATCATCTATGATATGTTCCAGAAAGGGATATATTTGATCGAAGTAGCTAAGTGGGTTTTGGCTCCTGTAACCAAGTAGTACCCGGTAGCAGTAATCAACTGGTACTTGTCATAGTTGCAGGTAATAGGTGTAGACCAATAGGATAGCTAATGGCATAGTCCAATGTGTGTTGTCATAGACTTAAACTCTGTTGTACCTACACGTCTGTCTGTATTTATGACGGACACCAGCCAATCATATTCCAGTGAGGGGGAACTCAGGTGTGTACATATTCCATTATATCAATCTACATGCAAAAAAAGGCTAAAAATAATGGAAGCCTTATTAATAAAAACAAAAAAAAACCACTCAATAATATCAACTATGAACATGGACACAATATCTTGATTGTGTTTTGAAAAATGGAAACATTATATAAATACATACATGCAACAAAGTATTTCTTATTTAACAGTTAAAATATTTCATCCTTGAAAATGGCTAAATGTATACATAGCCAAAGGTGCTCATAAAAAAGAACATTTGGACAGTTTTTATATAATTTATCATCTGAAAAAGAAAAAAAATTATTAGATCGCATGAGAAATTGTATAAAAAAAACTAAATCAAAGCACCTTCTCTGTCATATTCAATGAAATGTGCATGAAAGTAAGATTGCTGCCTAAATGCACAAATATATAAATACTCTACATGTATTATTATGCAAATCAATGTTTTCCTAATATAATTGGTATTAATCAACCAATATTGATAGAACTTTCAGTATATAGTTATGATAAATACACCAATGATGCCTTCAACTTATAATATGATTTTCTTAGAGGTATCACATAATTCTTCTTGTTCCTCTGTTAGTTAGTATGCTCTGTCAATACTTCATAATTAATGGACTATTCTGTTTTGTTTATGAGAAAAGATGGAAAAGATATATCAGAGAAGAAAGAGGAGGTGGTAATGCTTCCATATGTTTAATGTCTGCCTCAGTGAGTTGAAAAGAAATCTTAATTTGTATTTCCCACAGACCTGCAAATGCAACACTCAAGCACTATCCTCCAATCACTCAGAATTCTTGCATGTTCATCCAAATGTTTCTAAATGTACTCTTACCATATATGCATCAACAAAAATGTCAATATAGACTGATGTTTTGTTCTGAATTTGCTAAACTTTCTTCAGACCACACAAAACTTTCATCTTTTTAGTTCATCCACTTACAAATTCATTGTGTGTTGAGCTATCATGCAAGTTTGAGGCTGAACTATTTGTCTGCCATTTATTTAAAGGATTAAAAAAGTAAAATGACTGTTTTACTCCCAGCTACAAGCTTCATGTCTAAAACCACAAGAGTTGATATACTTTCAGGGTTAGATTTAAATTTGCTTTCTCCACAAGATTTGACTCATTTTCACTGTCAAACTTGATATGCTCTCACTGCAGATGAAATGACTCACCTTCTCCCATGTATATGTTCTCTTTTATACTGAAGGATGCTATCAATATTCTAATATACAACCTTGGATAAAAGGATCTTATAATTCTTGTTATAAGAATGGCTCAGGCCTCTCCAGACATTAGTCCAATAGAAAACTTGTGTTCCATCATTAAAATATGGTCTCTAAGAAGCAACAAAAATTGTAAGTAATGTTAAAGCTGAAATAGTAAAAAAGTTAAAATAGTTTAAAAATACTAATGATGATTATAGAATGTCAAAGAGCCCATATTAAAATGTAAAGTAATAAAATAATAATTTATTCAGGTTTATGTAATATTGTATTAATCACATATATATTTCTCTAGACTGTCTCGTCTCTTGGATTTATCTACAAATAAGAGTTTATTGTACTTTGTTTGGATAATAAAACCTGGCACTCCTGAAACAAGTTATTAGTAATATTTTAATGAGGTGAAACTGACATATATATTGTGCATATGAATAGAAGTATATCCTGTAAATTTTACCAGTTACTTAATACCAATCTGTCATATATTTATAAATTATACTTCATGTAATACTAGTTATTGTTTAGAAATAAAAGTCCTAGTCTTATTTTAAAAATTCAACCAACTTATGTATTGTTTGTGATAATTCTAGATGTGATGTAATTTTTATGCATGTATATCTTTTCATTTTTCTGTCTATCTATATTAAATGAATTTGAAGAATCATTTCTTAGCCTTTTTATGTTATGTATAATTCCTGTTGAAAGTGTAAAATATTTATGACCTGATAGACAGTTGGTTGCTGTTACAGAAAAAAACACCTTTCTTAATTCAGCATTAGAAGAATTATTTACTCCTCACTGATAATGTTTTGTTTGATCAAGAAAACGATTCAAATTTTCTAACATTTCTGCATTCTTTAATGCATTATTTTTTTTCTATGAATTTTTCCTTTTCATTAAAAGCATGTAATCTTTTCTTAATTAAATCTCATACACCATTATTAAATATTATTAAAATGAGAAGACTCTTAAGGAATATTGCTAAAATATCCAAATTTAAAAAAACAACTCTGGACATGGTTCAAGATTTTCACAAATTTTGATAAAAGTTCTAAATAAACTTTTGTCATAAATAAAGTCTGATACAAATAAAAATCTTCTTGCTTCATGCCACAAATAAACAACCCTACCCAAACACTTTGTATATCGCTGCTTTCACTCAAATATAGGATCAGATAATTTTGAATTTCACTGGTCCTGAATAGAACTGCCATGAAATATTCCATGAAGTGAATTATGGCCATTAAAATTTGAATTTATCAGTGCCTGCATATCCCCATCATGAAGAAGTTATGGCTTAAAGTATTAAATCTAAAATATTTGAAAGAATAATATATATATATATATATATATATATATATATATATATATATATATATATATACACACACACACACATGGAGATACATCAATAAATCCACAGCTTAATGATAAAAAAAAAGCATTTATTTTACACAAATGTTTATTTTTCACCATAAATAATCTCCTTTGTAAATGCACTTAATTGGATAGGGAATTTTAATCATACAGATCAAACATTATAAAATGAAAACATAGGATAAAATTTCACCTAATGACTACTTGATCCAATCTTGCATGTATTTGTTTTTTGTGTGTATATATATATAAATTTGTGTGTGTGTATGTATGTGTATATATATATATATATATATAAATTTGTGTGTGTGTGTGTATGTATGTATATATATATATATATAAAAATTTGTGTTTGTGTGTATGTATATATGTGTGTGTGTGTGTATATATATATATATATATATATATGTGTGTGTGTGTATAATGTGTGCGTATATATATATATATATATATATATATAGGCAGCAATTATTCATCCAAACAATTTTGATTAAATACCAACAGCAAGGTCAGTCAGTATTAATCTTTTATTATTATTTTTTATCTAATAAGGTGTTGTGTATTGGTATCAAAATTTGGATAAGTTCATGTTGATTTGGTCATGTAATTTTCACCGTCTGTCCTTTTCAAAAACTATTTGGTGTCTGTGGTTTTCACGATTCCATTGGTTACATCCTGGTATTCTTTAGAAAGCTGAAAGTTTAAAACAGTCCACACTGATGTTATGTTAAGGCTACCAGGTTTTTTTTTCCTTTTTGTATTTTGTCATTTTTTGAGCAAGGGACCTCAAAAGTCAAAATGTTTTTTATGAATTCTTCCTCTAGAAGATTACAATCTCTAATATCAACAATCAAAAAACAGTATTAAATTGGGCACAGATGGACTGCACTCTCTCATAGGCTGACTTGTCACCTGTCAAAACTGTGTAATTCATGCACTTATTTGACCAACAATTAACAGCCAAAACAAAACTATCAGTATAAGACATTTATTAGTGGGTAATCCCAAAATACTATACAATACCCAAAGCAAGGAAAAACTCAAAAATTCAGAACCTATTTTTATACAAAATAAATGAACCCCCTTAATTAAAATATTTCACCACAGGAGATGGTCTCTTGAAGTGCTTATGAAATATTTAATATGTATAAAAAACCAAAAACAGAAATATGCATTCTTTTTATTGTGGTCTTACTCCCCTTGACCATTACTCATGATATAACTGTGGACTATTTTAAACTTTTAGCTATCTAAAGAATATCAGAATATAGCCAACTAAATTTTGGAAATAATTCAATATGATTCTTGAAAATGACTGAGATGGTCAAAATTGCTTGAATAAAATGGCATAACAAATGTGAATTTAGGATAGTTTATCCACAAATTCAATCCCAATATGCAATGCCTTATTTGATAATAAAAAAAATATAATAAAAAATTGGACACACACTCCTTGTTGGTTGTAATTAATCTAACTTGTTTGGTGGTATATATGTGTATGCACACATATTAAAACAATAAATTTTCTTGTGGTGAAGCCTTGTTCTTTTATACATTTGTATTGATATGTCTATTCCAGTCAAGGATTTAAAATCTCTGAAAGATCTTTAAAGTTTAGAACTGTGTTTGAAATTTTTAGTTTTAATTTGTCTTTATGTGCCATATTCCTTCAGGACATAGGCAATCGTGGCTCTCCAAATCTTCCTCTCCCTTGTAGCTCTCTAAATCTTCCTCTCCCTTGTAGCTCTCCAAATCTTCCTCTCCCTTGTAGCTCTCTAAATCTTCCTCTCCCTTGTAGCTCTCTAAATCTTCCTCTCCCTTGTAGCTCTCTAAATCTTCCTCTCCCTTGTAGCTCTTAATAAATTTTGTCTCTTTGATATTTCTCCCAAACCCTGTCGTACCTTACATCAATGCCATTAAGTATGTTACATGCTGTTTTCCTGTCCCTTTCTCCTTCAATCTGTCCTATGGGTATCAGATTTTCCAAGACCTCCTTTCTCATTATGTGCACCAGAAATTTCAACTGCCTCTTCCTGTTGTTAAGTATAAGTTTTGTATTTATTTCCATTTTCTCTAAAACTCTCATTGTTGCTCATATGTTTGTCCATGGCATCCTTAGCATCTCTCTGTAGAACTGCATTTCTGTTGCTTCAATTTTCTCCTTCAGCTTTGAGAAGTTTGTCCAGCATAATGAACTGATCAGGTAATAAGTCTAGCATTTGATTTACTTTTAAAATTTTCAGCTATTTGCTGTTATAATAGTTGCTTTCTCTCCTCTTTTCTTTTTCCTCCAGTTAAATTTTATTTTAAATTTAATTTAGTATTTATTGACAAGATTAATTTGAATTAATGGGACCTGGGAGTTTCTTTTGATCTATCTAGAGCCTAAATGGAAAATGTCTTTCAAATTTCTTTTCAGTTCAAATCTGTCCTCATGGGCAAGTCTATTGTTCATTCATTTTGTTTATTTTCTTTTATTTTCCTTGTTACTGTGAAGTTTTTTTGCTACTTATTAAAACCTTATTCTTAACACTTGTCACAGAAACTGGCTACCAGATTTCATTTGTAGAGTAATGTCTATTAAATATGTTCTATGAATGTAAGCTTTTGTCACATTACCAAAAAATAATATAGTTTAAGTTTTTCAAGATGTGATAGACCTTTGCTCCAGTCTGTGTTATTATGATGCTAGTGTTAGTTACTATTTTCTTAATATTAGTAGTAGTAGTGTAATGAAACATCTAATTTGGCAGATTTTAGTATTATTCTTGGAGTATAACCTGCATATTTTTTCTAAAGGCAAAAAATATACCAGTTAGAGAATTCTCATATAACATCCAAAATATACAAGATAAATAAAATAAAATGACCACTCCCAAATTCTATTTAAGAAGCAATCCTTAAACCTATGGCTTATTGCCAAACAGTGTTTTTCTTGTGTCTCTTCAGATAATTTTTGGGGTCTCAGATATCTTCTCCAATGTTATCTTTCATTGCTATGCATTTAGCATTTGGTTTATTTGGAAATAGCAGTATTTTTCTTTTTGGCTTTTAGTATAACTCCCAACATGTTGATTCATTACTTCCCTAAAATCTTTCATTTTTGGAAATTGAATTGGAAAAAAAAAGGATTAAATTAATTCTAAGTTAATTTCTAGTAAATAAATAATCAATTGTTAAACAAAGACACTCTATTTAAAAGATTTACAACTAAAACTAATGCCAGATAAGTTTTGGAACCTCTTAAATTAACTAAACAGAAATATTACTTACACTATTTACATTATTCGGACTATTGTCCTCATCTTTGTTGCCATATTTATTACGTTTCGGATGTTGTACACTGCAGCCTTCTTCAGGTGGTGGAATGTCGAACTGAACCCTTTATTTCACTCACTGGGTTAGACTCTTCTAGTTCCACATGCCATGTTTAAGGGATGTCAGTTGTCATCTGTTATTTCCTCTTTCCAAGTTTGCCACTGCCTTAACCGGGTATTGAACTCACATTCTTTGGGTCTTGTCACTGGATCTAACTAATGCCTTTATCCACTGTGTCATTTGTCCTTAAGGGTTCAGTTCGACATTCCAACCACCTGAAGAAGGCCGGAGTGTACAACGGCCAAAACATTGTAATAAATATGGCGACAAAGATGAGGACAAGAGTCCGAATAATGTAAATAGTGTACATGATACCTCATCTCAGAAATATAGACAGATATATTACTTTATTATAAATAGTACAATTATCCTAATAAAAATTTAGTCTAAGAATTTCTTTGATGAAATATTCTCATTACTGTTAAGTTTTGACTTGTTTTTTATCTTGTTTTTCTTGTTTCTTTATTACAAATCTCAATTCTTTAACTCTTAAATAAGCAATGTGAATCAGGAATATCAAAAAATAACATTTTACTGATATAATAATTTCACACAACTACTACTGTGCAAACAACAGCAGTGACTCTAACTAGTTATGACCCTGGTGTTAGACTTGATTTAAGAGCTGAAATATCATTACCATTAACCCAGGGTGCCCCAGCAGTACCTCTTGATACTACCAGACTTTATTGTTTTTCAGCTGCAGTGTGGGAATACTAAATTCATGCACACACACACACACATATATATATATATATATATATATATATATATATCTTAGTACTATATACATTATTTTTAGGAATGCATAAGTAAACAACTGTTTTTTAAATATTTTTTTCTACAGGCTTGGGTTATTCAAGAGTTGAGTCTTCAGTGAAGAAAATGTACCCTTTGCTAGTATTAGAATCTGCATCCTCCTTATGAAGGAGAAACCATCATATAGCCTGGTCTACTTTTAGACCAGACCAGCAAGATTGAATTATCCTTATAAAGTCTATATCTGTTAATTTTTATAAAAGGAAAGTGATTTTTAAGAAATTAATTCATATTTTGGATATAAAAATAAAATCAGATAGTCTTTGCAAGATTTTGATTAGAGATGAGCTTTTGGTATCTGTCTATATTTATGTATATTATTTACATTATTCGGACTATTGTCCTCATCTTTATTGCCATATTTATTACAACATTTCAGCCGTTGTATGCTCCGGCCTTCTTCAGGGTTAAGTTTGACATTCCAACCACCTGAAGAAGACAAGAGCGTACAATGGCCAAAATGTTGTAATAAATATGGCGACAAAGATAAGGACAGTAGTCTGAATAATGCAAATAATGTAGATGAGCTTTTGTTCATAAATATAATTCAAACTTGATTTGTCATGAAGCCTTTTGTGGCTGTTTAAAAGCTCACTAGGCTGTACAGTGGTTTCCACTACATAATTGGAACACAGGTTTGTCTTGCAGAAATGTACATTTTCTTTATTAAAAACTCTGAAAAACCCAGGCCTGTAGACAAAAATATACCGTTTAAAAACGGCTGTCTACTCAAACATGTGTATCCATTAAATATAACATTTATACTTATAAATAATAGCATTAGATTATAGATAAAAATCCACCAATTCCTTGAATATGCTATATATATATATATATATATATATATATATATATATATATATATATATAAATATTTTTGGAAAAGATTTTGTAATGCATTTCATCTATTAGGATTTCATCAGACTGGGCTTTATTGATGTCACCACATTTACACATGCACACAAAATGAGAGATGCTGGTAGTTTAAAATTTTTTTAAAGAATATTGTTGAAAGAATATATTTATTTATTTATTTTTTTTTTTGAAAAAATATTTTTTCAATCTAGACAAATTCATTTTTATTTTTCTCTCCATCACACTTGTCCCTGACTATCCCACATTATGACAACAGAAAATCAACCAAAAATAGCGATATATTGTAAGAGCCTGGATGCAAATTTACCATGGCAGAACTAGCGATCAATGCACGTTCCAGACATTTTTGTCTTAGTGGATTATTTTTTCTTTTAATCAAAGTAGCATTTCCTATGTCAAAATTGTGGTCAGTTTCATTATAGTTCAGGAACAAAGGTGTTGGAGAGAAAAACAAAGGGGATGCAGATGAATTTGGCTAGACTTAAAAAATAGTCTTTCAAAAAAAAAAAAAACAAATATTATTTTAAAAATAATCTTTCAAAAATTTTTAAGCTACCAGCATCTCTCATTTCATGCACATGTCAACAAAGCCTAGACCAATGAAATCCTAACGGATGAAACACATCGCAAAAACTTTTTTCCAATTTGTCATACTATTTTTCTAAATACAGTTTTTTAATATACAAAGTTATATATCATATCACACATACACACATATATATATATATATATATGTAATTAATAAAAAGAAAAATAGTAGGCAAGACTAGAGTCAGACCAATGCTTGGATATCTTTTTGAAAGTGCTCAATACACAATTCAGAAAAATTGAATTTGTAGAGCTGGTAATAGAATATAACATTAGAAAAATCTGTTGTGCATGGAATTTTCCTAATCTTATATTTTATATATATATATATATATATATATATATATATATATATATATATATATATATAACATCTGTGAACACAAAGACTTGCATTTAGACAATCAATCTAACAATATCGTTTTGCATTGAAACAATGCTGAACATTGATTTCACTAATGCCACTCTAATTAAAAAGAATATAATTCTTTAAGGTGAAAATACATTGAAAACTTAATAACATTATTACCAACTATAAAGACATGCCTAAAACATTACATTATATCATTGTCTTTCTTTGAATCCATTCTTAAAGAATTTAACTTATATCTAATACAAAGAATAAATTCTTAAAGAAGTGAGCCATAAATTAGAACCTTGTGACTCCCTACTGCATGGGTTGACCCCAAAAAGGTGAAGATAAACCCCCCACTAGATAAACACACACACAATTACAAATATACATTACTATCCAATACCCACTTAGACATACAAGAATCTTCACAAACCTACATACACATAGAATTATCCATGGTTTTAATACATGTGACACTAGAATGAGAACTGACCCAAACAATTGAAAATACCAGTGTTTTCTGTTTTCTCTCAGTCTCTGATGAAGTTTTAATAAAAGTGAAACATGTTAGATTGATATACATTTCTTATTTATTCTTTTATACATATATATATATATATATATATATATATATATATATATATATATATTGTGTGAGTATACATTATTATGTTTCTGAGTAATTCTGACTGGTATTTATCTTATGTTTAAATCTTATAGAAACATTCTAAAAAGACTAATAATTAGCAAAGGAAAATTTAGAGAATTTTTGAATGAAAATTGCAATGTCTGTAAGATTAAAGTTCTTGTTAAACAGCTATGAGGATATATTAAAGTGAAGAAGTGTGATTCATCCACAAAAGATTTTGTTTTGATCCTTTTTTTTACTTTTGAAGATGAAAGAGATGGATCAGATAGTGTTATGCAAAGTTTACATTTCCCCAACTCTGTAATGATATTTTGTATATACTACAATAGTCACTTGGGTAGGCTGATAGATCTACAAACATGCTTGAGTAAAAGTAAGTGTTGAGTCTCTAGAGACTGGGAAGAAAGAATATGGAATGTTGTTGCTGCATTTTTACATAGATCCCAACAGATTGGTTCTAGTTAATATATGTCTCACGTGTTACATTTTTTCCTCAGATTTGTTATACCAAATTGTTTATCTCTTCATGTATTTGTCTTACCTTTTTTTTTTATAAACTTAGTGAATAATCTTTTGTTGCTGTTAGGTATGTGTATTTAATTCTTTTTTTTTTTTTTTAGAAATTTGATGTAAATATTATCTATTTAAGATAATTTCCTTGTTCAGTAATAATACACACATAGAAAAAAACAAATTTTAAAAATCATCAAATAGTAGAATTAAGAAATCCTTTTCAAACTATTTTAAAATGAAAATAGATTGCTCTTACATAACTATTTACAGCTGAAAAACAACTTTTAGGGAAATGCTACTATTTTGGTCTTTGTCTCCTAAATAGCAAATATGAATCACTTAAATTTTGAATATAGTTGTTTAATGATTTTCTGATCCTTACCTGAGTAAAATATGTAGCAAAAAAATTGTGAAACATAATTCTGTTGTTCCACAATATAGAAAATTAATTTTATTCCTTGTACATAAAAATGTCACTTTTATTCATTCATTATGCCAGCATTGAGATAGCAGCTTTATTTTCAATTTAAAAATGTTTTTCATGCCAAATAATTAAGAAAAGTAAAACTGTGTGCCTAAAAATTCAAATATTATCTACTACTACTACAACCAGATAATCAAGGCAGAGCTTCATTGGGTGGAGCACGTATATCAGATGGAAGACTCAAGAATACCCAAAGCAATCTTCTTCAGTGAATTAGAGCACGGCAACAGACCTCTAGGTAGACCAAAACTGAGGTACAAGAACACTGTTAAATACACTCTCAAGAGAAGTGGCATCGGCATTAATAGCTGGGAAAAGTACTACCCAAGCCCATGCAACCTGGAGGAGAACTTGCAAAAAGGGCATCGATGTCTTTGAGAACAGGTGTACCAGTCTCTTTATTGGAAATGTGCCAAGAAGATGACCATCAGTAGCACTCAAAACCCACTTTATCAAGGCAGTATCTGCAATAGGGCTTGTGGCTGTAGAATTGGACTCTATTCTCATGAAAGTATTCATCAGTAATGTGTCAATAGAATACTCATGTGTTGGCTCACAATGAGAATCCATAATTACTACTACTAAATATATATATATATATATATATATATATATATATTTTTTTAAATTATAAAATGTCAATTTTTAAAAAAATATTTTTGATACATTTTGTTGGAATATTTATTATGCAAATAAATTTATTAATATTAGCATAAATTTGATTTTTTTTTGCACCTTGCAACCAACTGAAGTAGCATCATAGGTATCCCTTTTTTAAACTTCGAAATATATATAGTGAAGAAGACTTCTTTTTTTTGCCTTTTTGCTTTATATTATGTTAGACAAGATTGTGGAATGTATATTTGTTTGTATTCTACTAGCATATTTGGCTTATAAATTTTATAAAGCATACAATATACATTTACAGATCTCTTCTGGAATTTGGCTTGAAATTTTGTCATTGAAAAGCAAAAAAAATCTGTTGTCAAAAATGTCTGGCTGATAAGAGCTCTTTTTATTCTTAAATGAAGCTAATTTGAAAATGAATTGTACATACACAATGCACATACAATATTCAAGTGCATTTGACCTGTACAGTTGTAAACATAATAGGTGTTTGTAGGTAATAGTCTATATATAGCAAAAATACATACACACTTTCTTACACATATAGACATAAATATTTTACTGTTGCTGGGGATTGTATACATATATGCATGAATCTGTTTCTCTCTCTGTACAGTATACATAAGTGTGGATGTTTATGTATTCAAGTTATCCCAAAATATGTGAATACAACATTAACTTTTACTTTTGGTTCAATTTTAATGTTTAGTAAGTCAAAGAGTTTATCATTTTGTTGAAAAGTTTTGAACCAATGATTATTGCATAGACTCAACTAAAGAACACCAGAGATTTACCAGTCATTTTCATTCTTGTAGTGTTAAGAGCAGTCCCCAAATAATTGCTTAAAAGTATGTTTATCTGGAAATGATCCAGCTACTTAATATTAACCAAAAAATAGTCCACCCCTGGTAATAGCACCATAGTCACTTCAAAGTACTTCCCTTGGGACTTCATAAACATATCACAGGGTTCCTTGCAATCTTCAAAACAATCTGCAAAGCTATTTTTCATTATTGCTACCAGCTGCCTTGTCATTTTCTCAATCTAGTCCAGTGTTTCTCAACCAATGTTCCCCGGAACTCTAGGGTTCCACAAGAGACAATGATAAATAGGCCAATGCATTTTTTAGTAATTTTTGTTTAATTTTATATTCATAATTTTACTATAAACATACAGCATATTGTTGAAAAATCCTTGGTTATCTCATAAAGGCTTCAACTTTTTATATTATTTAAAATTATAATAATCATAAGGAATGTATTTAGTGATGTTTATAAGGTGTCAATGTGAAACTGCTTTCACTGGTTAATGAAAAGTACCTGTACATGGCATATTTGTATGTTATTGAGTGACTCATTTGAATACAGGATGCATGCATGGTGTCCATCTGTCTTCTCTGTGCTTTCTAATATGAGGGTACAATCACATTCACCTGCATTATTCAGTAAATTTTACCCAGCATTTAGGGGTGTTATATAAATTATCAAAATTTAAATATTCTTCTTTTATCTTTTTTTTTTTCTTTTTTATGAGAGGTTAGTTTTTCTGTTTACCTTTGCTTCAGGTGTGAGTCTTCATAAATAAACAACATTAATTAATTTTTTTTTTTTTCCTTAAACCAGTTATCCGAAAAAATGTATTGTTTACAATATGAACTACAATAAAAAAATATATGAAAGATAGATATTAATAATGGTTTATAAAAAGTTTATGCAGGGATTCCTTGAGACATGAAAACTATTTCAAGAGTTCCAAAGGTGTAAAAAGGTAAAAAACACAGATCTAGTCCATGGTCAGAAAACTATCTTAATAGAAGTGCTACAGTCTGAAAATATGGACTGTAGCAGGGGTACAAGCTTGGTTGGGACAATTTTTTACCTACCAAAAAATCCTGCATAAGATTTCTTTGCTTGGTTGTTGTGAATACAACAGTTACACAATATTCTGTCAGTGGCATTCTTACTGTTAACTGAGTTAAGTACATAGGAGAGTGTCTGTTCCTAAAAAGCACTGTAAGTTTTCCCTTGATTACTTGCCAAGTTATGTCAAACGCACGCAATCAGTTCATAAGATATTACAAATGGCTGGATACTTACTAGACGGATCTCATATAATATGTTCCTCATTACTGTTTCCAAAATTCAAAAAATGCTTGACTCTTTAGGAGGAATCTGACATTTAATGTTTGAAATGGCAATTTCCTGTAATCTGCTTGCATATAAGAGGAACAGGTATTAGTTGTAAATCAAATCCCAACAATGTCAAAGAAAGAAAGAAACTAAATGAACTGTGTCTTGTATTATTAACCACTTCATGTTTTATCAATATATAAAATAAATACTTATTGGAAGTTAAAGGTTTATTTCTTGAATGATGGTAACATCTATCTGTACAGTTTGGATAAAAGCTGATTCATTTTATTCAGATGTAAATAAATAACAGACATTTGTATGAAAGGTACTGAATTTTGAAATTCTAAATTAATAGCCAACATAGGCTTGAGGCTTTAAAATGGATTGCAGAACTGCTTTCACTTAAGGAGGTAGTAAAAGGTTCTCAGTCTGACCAAAAACAATGAGCCCTTTCAAAAAAGTCTGATGTTCAGTTTGATATGGGAAATTTGATTGGTTCTAGATAGAGAATCAAAGATACATACATACTGCATCTCATATGATTAGCCAGCTCCTATTTTATTGATATATAAAAAAAATACACTTATCAGAATCTGAGGGTTCATTTGCTAAGGATGGCAACATATCCACACAGTTAGAATGAAAGCTTGTTCATTTTGCTCAGATGTAAACAAATAGCAGCCATTTGTATGAAAGGTACTGAATTTTGAAATTCTAAATTAATAGTCAACATAGGCTTGAGGCTTTAAAATGGATTGCAGAACTGCTTTCACTTAAGGAGGTAGTAAAGGTTCTCAGTCTGACCAAAAACAATGAGCCCTTTTCAAAAAGTCTGATGTTCAGTTTGATATGGGAAATTTGATTGGTTCTAGATAGAGAATCAAAGATACATACATACTGCATCTCATATGATTAGCCAGCTCCTATTTTATTGATATATAAAAAAAAATACACTTATCAGAATCTGAGGGTTCATTTGCTAAGGATGGCAACATATCCACACAGTTAGAATGAAAGCTTGTTCATTTTGCTCAGATGTAAACAAATAGCAGCCATTTGTATGAAAGGTACTGAATTTTGAAATTCTAAATTAATAGTCAACATAGGCTTGAGGCTTTAAAATGGATTGCAGAACTGCTTTCACTTAAGGAGGTAGTAAAAGGTTCTCAGTCTGACCAAGAACAATGAGCCCTTTCAAAAAAGTCTGATGTTCAGTTTGATATGGGAAATTTGATTGGTTCTAGATAGAGAATCAAAGATACATACATACTGCATCTCATATGATTAGCCAGCTCCTATTTTATTGATATATAAAAAAAATACACTTATCAGAATCTGAGGGTTCATTTGCTAAGGATGGCAACATATCTGCACAGTTAGGATGGAATCTTGTTCATTTTGCTCAGATGTAAACAAATAGCAGCCATTTGTATGAAAGGTACTGAATTTTGAAATTCTAAATTAATAGCCAACATAGGCTTGAGGCTTTAAAATGGATTGCAGAACTGCTTTCACTTAAGGAGGTAGTAAAAGGTTCTCAGTCTGACCAAGAACAATGAGCCCTTTCAAAAAAGTCTGATGTTCAGTTTGATATGGGAAATTTGATTGGTTCTAGATAGAGAATCAAAGATACATACAAACTGCATCTCATATGATTAGCCAGCTCCTATTTTATTGATATATAAAAAAAATACACTTATCAGAATCTGAGGGTTCATTTGCTAAGGATGGCAACATATCCACACAGTTAGAATGAAAGCTTGTTCATTTTGCTCAGATGTAAACAAATAGCAGCCATTTGTATGAAAGGTACTGAATTTTGAAATTCTAAATTAATAGTCAACATAGGCATGAGGCTTTAAAATGGATTGCAGAACTGCTTTCACTTAAGGAGGTAGTAAAAGGTTCTCAGTCTGACCAAGAACAATGAGCCCTTTCAAAAAAGTCTGATGTTCAGTTTGATATGGGAAATTTGATTGGTTCTAGATAGAGAATCAAAGATACATATAAACTGCATCTCATATGATTAGCCAGCTCCTATTTTATTGATATATAAAAAAAAATACACTTATCAGAATCTGAGGGTTCATTTGCTAAGGATGGCAACATATCCACACAGTTAGAATGAAAGCTTGTTCATTTTGCTCAGATGTATAAACAAATAGCAGCCATTTGTATGAAAGGTACTGAATTTTGAAATTCTAAATTAATAGTCAACATAGGCTTGAGGCTTTAAAATGGATTGCAGAACTGCTTTCACTTAAGGAGGTAGTAAAAGGTTCTCAGTCTGACCAAGAACAATGAGCCCTTTCAAAAAAGTCTGATGTTCAGTTTGATATGGGAAATTTGATTGGTTCTAGATAGAGAATCAAAGATACATATAAACTGCATCTCATATGATTAGCCAGCTCCTATTTTATTGATATATAAAAAAAATACACTTATCAGAATCTGAGGGTTCATTTGCTAAGGATGGCAACATATCCACACAGTTAGAATGAAAGCTTGTTCATTTTGCTCAGATGTAAACAAATAGCAGCTATTTGTCTGAAAAGTGTTGAATTTTGAAGTCATAAATTAATAGCCAACATAGTTTGCAATTTTAAAATGGGTTTTAAAACTGATTTAAAAGCTAAAAAAGGAACTGTGTAATAACTTTACAGCTGAGAAAGGTTAAAAAAACATTGAAAATTAAAAAAGATTGGAAGATAGCAATGCACTATAAAGAAATTCATTGAAGATCAAAGACAACTTCAAATGCAGGTCTGATTAAGTAAAGTTGAGGACTTTATATTACTAATAGAGGTACTGTCAAAATGTTGGGTACTAAATCAAATACATTTGTGTTCTAGATCATCTTTTAAAAGACATCCATAAGGAAAATTGAATGATAGGATTAATAGAATGCATAAAAATTGATCTTTCAACTGGTTTTCATTAATGAATATCATGCTTCTTTCAATAAGCCAGACAGATGGACCAAAGACTTAGTGTATAATGATGGAAAATAAAATGTCACCACAATGGGGATGTAATTTTTTTTGTTTGTTTTTAAGTGAGGTTATTGATGGTCAAGTGGTTGTCCTATGGCAATTTCCAGTTAGTGTTAAGATGAAAAATCAAGCTTGCATTTATTTTTGAAGGTACACATAGAGCTATGTTTCAAGAAGAAGTCAAAAACTTTCAGAAACATCTTTTTATTAATGCGAAACAATGCTCCATCACATTTGGCAAAGAAAGCTATTGGATATCTGATTAAAATGGGTTTGAAATGGGTTTGATGAAGTGGCCAACTTGTTTGCCCAGCTAATTGAGAATTTGTGGCACATTATGCAAATGAAGATGTATGTTGGCAAACAGCAATTTACCTGCAAAGATGAACATTAAGATGCACTTTCTGATGATGTTGATTGTTTCATATAAAAAAATTATAGCTATTCATAAAATCAATGGATGAACAAATTCTCAAAGTAGTTTCAGAACATGGAACATATATTTCATCTTAATGTTATTGTTATAAGTTTCCTTTATTTGATTTGATGATATATAAGTATTCAATTAACATTATTAAAATAGATTAATACATGAATTGATAATAAATAAGAAATAATCAATTTTATGTTATTTTAATAATTATTAATACTTTATTGTAATGAACTGAGTTGAAGTTCTTTTAGCACTGCTAATAAATGTTTTCTGTAGCCTTTGATAACTCTTCTACTTCACTTGACTGGCATTTTTTAATCATTCTTTTAAGTATTTTTTTTTAAATTGTTCAGATTTGATAGTTTCAATTTATAAACAACAATTTTAAATTAATGCTACAAATGTTCTATTTTCTTTAGGTCAGTCATCTAAAAAGTCCATTCACTTGCACTAGCCTTATTCTTAAATCATTCTGAAGTATTTCATTGTCATCTTGGAAGACAAATTGTCTACCAAGTTTAAGCTTGATTACAGAGAGTAAAAAATATTTTTGGAAGAATGAATTTTAGCAAACCATTTTACAGTTGAAATGGCTTGATGTAACCATAAGTTATATACTAACAGTTTCTTCACTTGCATTTCTCACTTATGGAACTCTCTTAAGTCTTCTTTCTTCCCAATCAACTTTAATCTTCAAAATTTAAATGCAATTTCAATTGTTATCTTGTGTCTTCTTAATTCCTGATTTTTCTTTATTGTTTTATCTCCTTAATAGTATTGTTTTTCTCATATTCTCTCACACTCAGTAATCCTTTGTGTCTTAGCACTATTGTCTTGCTTGGAGTGAAAAAGCAAACTATTTTCTCAACAATTATGGTAAGTTTTCTAGTACTTTCTGCAGTAACACAGTCCTATAAAAAATTTTCACCGTGTTTTACTGCTAGGAAGGTATGTTTTGAATTATACCTTGTCATATGTCTCCAAATATTATATTGTTGGCTAAGTCATAAATTTTTGTTTTGTCTTATCAAATAATTGTGCTCTAGTATTCATTCAACTGATCTAAAATTGTTTTAGTGAATGATCAATGACCAATTTGTTTTTTTTTTTATTTTCTTAAGTAGTGGAATTTTTTGTGCAATCTGTCCATGAAATCCTTGTTTGTTCTGTGTTCTATAAATTGTTGAGATATGTACATCTGTTTTAACATTCTTCAGATGTGTTTGGATAAACTTTATGCTTGATTTCATGTTAACTGAAACTTCCTTTGTGATTTTAGTCACTCTTTCTATTGAAATCTTCCTTGAATAACCTAATCTTGCAAGAATTAGTGGCATACTATCAATTTATTTCCATTTATGAAAGATAAGATAATGGAACAGGATATTTTAAACAGCCTGGAAATTTTCTTATAGAATTCCCCAGATTGATAAGTCGCAATTTCTTTTTCAGATCCTCAGAGTAAGCGTCCTAGGTATGACAATAAACTACATCCACGTCCTGAGTATGATGATAAACTACGTCCATCAGCAAGGCCTCTGATATGTTTTTGAAAAAAATAATGTTGCCAGCTGTATGTTTTTGAAAGAAAGAAAAAAAAAATATTACCAACTATATGTTTTTGAAAAAAAAAATATTAACAGAAATGGATTTTTGACGAAACAAAAATATTACCAGGAAAAAAAAAGTTGTCGGTATTAAACATTGAGGTTAATATGCCATAAAACAAACAAACAAATCCTTAGAGTAAACTTTATTTCCTTTTTTTTTTTCATAATTTCAAAATTTAATGAAAGGTTAAATTGTGAAATGAATTTAAATAAATGCAATATGGTGTTTATTGACTTGGAAACAAGATTAATGGTTAAAATTTAAAATAATACTAATGTTTATTGACTTACAAAGAAAATTAATGGTTTAAGTTAAATATTCCATGAACTTAAATGCATGTTTATAAATATTCAAACTGACAACAAAGTCAAAAAGTGAGTACATTATTAAGGACACCCTGTATATTGATATCAATTAACAGAGTTAAATATATTTACAGTATGTTGATGACACGAGTGAGTGTAAATATTTATATAATGACTATATATTGATTTATTCAAATTAAGTTACCCAGTATATGACTTTTACAACCATCATTAATTCTTATTTAGTTTTAACTTTTAAATTTTATTTGTATTAGTGTTGAGAAAAACACAACATAATGGCAGATGAATTTAATCAGAGAAAATAAAATAAAATCATTTTCTTGTTGTATCCCAAATTTCTTTTTATTTTGATTATTTGTATAGTATTTATCTTTTTTACTATAATAACATAACATATGTTTAAATATATTTTAATTTTATTTCAGTATTTTAAAATTTTTTATCTCTAAATGAATTTGATTATAATGACCAAATTTTTACAGGTATTTTATTATGTTTATTATTTTTATTTTTACTAATGCTAAAATACAATGTTGTGTATTGAGCCCAATTATTATACCTCCATGGGAATTTCAATAGAACACTATGAAAAACAATTTTTTTTAAAAATCATTAAAATACTAATTATTAATTTTTTTTAAAATTTTAATCAAATTTCTTTTCAATTACATAAAATTACAGGAATCCCTTGATTAGTGCAGCTAATGTGTACATTGGTAACTATAAATCAGTTTTCAAGTACTATGATTAAACTGAAGAATGTTTTACTGAACTAATCAAGTATTATGTATGGACTAATCAAATTTTGGTATATAAAAATTTTAGTGCACTAATCAAAAAGCATTAATTGTGGGATTCTTGTACATTAAAAAAAAAAAAAACTTCCCTTACACCTAAAAAGAATTTTAAAATATTAAACAGCATTTTAAAAAAAAATGCACTGAATTGTATTGAAAAAAACCTCAAATAAAACATTCAGAAACTATTTACACAAAACTGTTTAAAAAATAATTTGCCCTTAAAATACCTTAACAAAATCATATCTTAAAGAAAACAAATTCAATATGTATCCAGTTTTTGGTTTTATATTCTTTTGAAAATTTCCTCTAATAGTTTCCAGCCAATATAGTCTAAACAGTATGTATGTACACTAAATAATATTTATTTTATTTAAACATTATTACCTATAACTTTCATATCTACCAAAATGTACAAGTATAGCAAGACATTAAAGAAAATAATATTTCTCTATTACTTGCAGTCTTCTAGTAACCGTACAATTTCTATACTGTTATATTAAAATACTAACATGCATCCATGCCAACGAATACACTTGGGTACCTTAATGTTTCTCTTCACCATGTGTAACTCTTCTTAGCAATATTAGTGTGCAGAATATGCTCAAGGGAACTGCAAACACATCTTCCCCTGATGATATGCTTGCATTAACACTACTGAAACTAATATCTGATCTGTGAAAAATGTCAGAATATAAGAAACATTTAGTGCAGGCCTAAATGCTGATAGAAAAGAAAGCACAAGTCTCTCCACACCTTTTCAAAGAGCAAAAACTAGCTACTTGTATTGTTTGGGCATTATCAATCCTGACACTCTACTGTCAACAGAGAGTTCTGTTGGAATTTAATTCCATAACCCACTTACTTTGGTCAACATCTAATCAACCTACAGTTGGGCTGAGGTTGGTGGCTTGCAAGACCTTTGAACTGGACAACATTTTCTTTCTCTACATTTAAAGTTCTCAATGCTTTATATCTTCTGTGTGTGTTTTTTTTTTTTCTTTTTTTGCTTTCCTATTTTCTTCTGATCCTGTGCAGGTCTCTTGACTGTTAATTAAGTAACTTTGAGCATGTTTCTCTGGACAGGGCTTTACAAGTTTTGTCGACACTGACTCATAACTTGCCAACAATTATTTTGTTCTGCATGCTCCTTCTGAGGCAAACAAAAGATTTTTCTCTTCAGAAAGATTAATCAAATTGTCCCTTTTGCTTAGCTCTCAGATAATAACAATGATTGGGATGATAATACTGACAAGGAGTGGATAAGAATAAATAGAAAGAAGTACATATTGCTGATTATCATCAATAAAATAAGAAATAGAAATATCTTTAAATACTATAGATTTTATAAGTCTACAATTTTACTGGCTGAATGTGTTATGAAGAAAAAGATGCTTTTTTTTTTAATCATTTCACCCTAAACAAGGTGATAATGTTACTAGCATGCAGCAAGTTACTGGGAGGGAAAGAGAACACTGAAACTAAGGAGGATTGAGGAAAGAACAAAAAAAGAACAGGGATCAAGAAGACAGAAGATGGTGATTGACATTGCAATTAAATTTTTGAAGTCTGTAATTATCAGGGAAGCAAGGAAATGGGAAGGAGTTCCACAGGCAGGAAGTGTGAGAAAAGAAACTGTTGGAGTAGAAGTGGCAGATGTATTAATTATTTTAACAGTAAAACAGTGGGACCTAGTTGCCAATCTAGTAACACACTTAAATTCATGTAGTTGGGGCAAAAGAGAAAAAAGCTTGTCAGAGCAGTTGCTATGAAAATATTTGTAGAAAAGACAGAGGGAAGCCACATCACATTGGTGAGGAAGTTGAGATGCCTGATCAGGATCAATTACCCACAGGCATAAACCTAAGAATAACTTGTTCATATCAGTTTAATCAAATTTAACAACAAATTCATTTTATGAGATTAATGTAAGAATAAATAGAAAAAACATTAATATAGATGAGATGAATACTAAAATAGCAAAACAATACATGTTGACATGCATCTGTTTTTTACTGTTTATAGACTCCATTCCTGTAAACTATTAAACTATATCATTTTAATCATCTTAAACTTTATTTTTTCAACTTAGCATAATCAACAAATATAAAATGTTTATTTCAATCAATTTGATCCTATCGCTTATTTGCAGTCTGCTTTAACTTACTTAGAGAACAATAATTTTGTCTTTCTCTTCACTTTTTATTTTTTCATAAATGACAAAAACTCATAATTAATTTTGTGATAAGACAGATGGCATACACTAACAAAAAGCTTACAATCTCCAAATGCAATCTTCTAACACTTACTCTATGAACTGTTCTTTCATCAAAAGCATTCAAATTATTCTGGCATTACTTCACATGCACACACAACTTTTCAACACATAACGAGGACTAATTAAAATATTCTACTTTCCCCCTGCTGCACCAATATACTATTTCTTCTTTTATGCACCATATCCCTTCAGGACGTAGGCGATCATGGCCCTCCACATTTTCCTTTACCTTGTAGCTCTTAATAAATTTGTCTTTTTGTTATTCCTCCTAAACCCTGTTCTGCCATCCATTTGCTCAAGTCCATCCAATATGTTATGTGTTGCTTTCCTCTATACCTTTTTCCCCTCTATCTGTCCTGTTTCAGATTTTGCAAGCCCCCCTTCCTCATTACATGCACCAAAAATTTCAAATGCCTCTTCCTGATATTAAGTATAAGTTTCCTTTTTGTTTCCATTCTCTTCAAAATCTCATTGAAGGACAGAAGAACTCTTGACGAGTCAATGGCGAGCTTACTAGAGGTGGTGTCTCAATAAACCACCATGGAGAAGGCAATGGGGAAACCACTCCACTATTAATCCCAAGAAATACCACAGCGATTATCAAATGAAATATACTATTTACTATGATTAATAATACCAAAACCACCAAGACAACAACATTATAGAAATTAGCAAAAATACTGAAGCTTGCTGAATTTTTGAAGAGACATGTTGTCACTTAATATCTAGTACTACTTTTTCTTTTATTTCATATGGATGATCATGGCTTTCCACAACTTCCTATCTTTTGTTGCTGTAATTAAATTCTGACACTGTATCACCCCTTCTTGTTCTGACATCCATTCACTCAAAATTGTCAAACTGTTTCTCCTAGACTCCCTTTCCTTCAATGTGTCCTGCAATTATTAAATTCTCAAAAATTTTTGTCCTCATTATTTATTCTAGAAACTTCACCTGTCTCTTTTTTTTTTTTATCATTAGCAACAGTATCCTTATAACTGTAATTCTCCTTTTTACTCAGATGTCCTGTCCATGGTTTTCTTGAGAGTTGTCAGTAGAACCAAATCTTTGTCACTTCAGTTCTCTTGATCTGTGAATCAATTGACATTTATTCACTACCATATAGAAGAGTAGCTATTATATAGCAGTTCAACATGTGTTACTTTGTTTCTATGGACATTTTCCTATCACTTTATACTTTACTTAGTTTCTGAAAGCTTCTTATAATATTCTTTCTGTTGGCGTAAAAACATAATAACTTGAGTTCAGCTATATAGACAAATAACATGAGCACAAGTTCGAGATGGTTCTAAAAGATTGATTATATCTCAAATACACTAGGATTTTGCAAAGCGATAAAACTTTATGATTTTAAACAAAAGGAGATATAATTGTTCTGGCAAGAAAGCAGAAATGAAAAAATAAATGAAAATACTTTTGTTTACTTCAAAAGCTGAGGTAGGGTTAGGTTTTTGTGTATAATAATTCTTAGAGCTGAGATTGGAAGACCTAGAGATTTGTAGATGGTTTAATAAATGATGGCAATTTTGAAATCATAAAGAGAAAGTGATGGAGATTTGAGGAGACATTTTGTCACTCATTTCTCAATGTTAATCACCAGACATTTGTTGTAAATATTTGTAAATTACTGTAAATACTGAAATAATAATAGTAATAATTAAGGGAGAGACAAAACATGAAAAATCTATATTCTTCAGTGATAATTATTTTCATTCATAGTAGAATTCAAGAGATTCAAATTAATCTTGTTAAAAATCTTATCAAAAATGTCATATAGAAACAAATAAAAAGTGTAAAGTCTAACGGCTTTGCTTTTTGTTTAAGTCTGCCAAGGTGTTCATAAATTCTTACTATTATTTGATAATAAATATATAGGGACTAATAGGAATACATTGTTTTGTCAACTATAACAAAACAAAGATATTCAGAGCTAACAGGTCACTGGAATGCATTTCTTTACTTCCTAGATAAGAATGTTTGTCTACTTCCATCCTCTGTTGCATAAGCAATATAAAATTTTAACCACACACACATATATATATATATATATATATATATATATATAATTTAAATGCAAGAAAATTAATTTATACATAGATATGTTTTCTCACGTATATAGAAAACAAATGGATATATTAACAAAGGACAGTATTAAAAAAAGTAATATATGCACACTACAGGGAAAAAAACTTAAAATGAGATATTTTTGTATTTCTTTTAAATATGATAACATTTAATTAACTACAGTGTATTTGCTTTTATTTTTCAGTTTTTCTCCAGGCTTCTTTACTGCCAGAGTTCAAATTTGAATTGTCTGTCTACAATACATTTTTCTAAATTATGAATATTTTGTATGAGAAACATTATATTTTGTTTTCACAATTAACCCCTCATTAGACTTTTTGAGATTACCAAAAGGGCTGGAGATTTAATTCAGGTCAAAAGGAATCATGAAAAATGAAGAATTTTATTTGATTTTGCAAAGACATGATATACCATCTTGTTTATGCATAATTAGAAAAGAATTCATTTTTCAACAAGGTAATGATCCGAAAGACTCTCTTAAATTATATCAGAATTGCCTCAAGTGAAAAATAAAAAAGGGAACAAAATTTTGGAAATTATAACTTGGCCACTTCAATCTCCTGAACTCTCTCTCATTGAATTAGTGTGGAATTAGTTGGATAGAAGAGTTTGAAGAGAATACACAAAGAGTGAGAGTGAGCTTAGGAAGTTCTGCTATCTACTCTTTTCTAAAAATGTTGTAAAGCATGCCAAGAATCTGTAAAGTAATAATTAAAGCAGGTGGCAGTTTTATTGATGAAAACAAAATATGATTCTGTTATGTGATAATTTTTATAATTAAGTGCTTATATTTTTGTTAAAAGCAAATTCACTGTAGTTAGTGAAATTTTATCTTTTACTTTAAAAATATATCACATTTAAGGTGTTTTTTAAAGAAATGCAGGAAGTTCCCGAACATTTTGCCTGTAGAGTGTATGCATGCACACACACAAACACACAGAGGATGCATCCAAAATTTGAAAACACACCTTTAGCAGGCCAAAGTGGAAAATGATCTAATAGAATATTAAATGACTTGTACCAAAATTTAACATTCTCAGTTCTATTTCAGACACATTAGGAGCAGATTCAAATCTAACACAGGAAAAGAAAAATCATGCTATGCTCATAGCACTAGCTTTCAACCACAACTTGGAGATAGCCAAGTTTTTTGTGTTCAAAGCTGATGGGGATGTATCATCCATGTCCAAGTAAAAGAAACATTCTAAATAGAAAGATATAAGTCAACAAAGTTTTCCAGCAGGTTCTGAGCATCATCAACCATGACTCCAACAAATCAATGAGATTCATCGCTACTACCTACATCATGGCACTGGGTACAATAGTCAAGCCCTGAACCATTGTGATAGTCCCAAGGAAGCAGTATGAGTGCCAACATGACTTGGATCCATCCAACATAACCCATACACCCAGGTAGTGAAATTATGATCATATCACCTTCAGTATGTGGTCTTCTTGCTATCATTATTTGAATCACTAGAACTGTTAGGTTTGAGGCATTGCGGAGTGGGAGATGAACCAGCAGCCTGCATTACACCATTGACCCACTGAAGGTTATTTTTATGTACATAGTAAACATGAATGAGAGTGACCTGATCTGGTCATGCAGTTGCTTCTGAAATTACATTGAGGTTGTCTTCTAGATTGCATATGATTTTATTGAATAATGTTTACCATACATGCATACAAATTTAATTTTATTCAAAATACACTTAATTTTTTTCCAGTGAATATCTTTGTTTATTTTATATTATAATATTCTCTGAATTACCTGGTACACACACATATACCTTATATATATATATAATGTATGTATGTATGTGTGTGTGTGTGTACCAGGAGCACTCACTCACTCTTTCTCTCATAATTGAGTTCTCCGAGCCACTGACATATTTCGTATAGAGAAAAACGTTAAAATTACCTTCCTTTCTGCTGTGTGACAATGGCCTAGAGGTAAGATATCTGAATGATATCAAATCAGTCGGGTTTCAATACAAGCTTGAAGCAATTGGACGTCTAGCCACACTGAGGAGCTGTGATACAGCAAAAAAGTGTGTCTGTGGATGACTATATATATATATATATATATATATAGTCATCCACATTTTTTCTCTATACAAAATATGTCAGTGGCCCGGAGAACTCAATTATGAGAAAAAGAGAGTGAGTGAGTGCTCCTGCGTTTATATATCCATTGTTTTTGCTGTTGGACAATTATATATAAATATTTATATGGATATACAATTTTTGTTAAAGTGTGTTAGTAATATAAGTACATAAAATTAAAAATCAATTTGAGAAATTATCCTCTTAGACTATTTCTGCTTTCATAGAAGTGTGTATACATACATACAAACACATACACACTCATTCTACACAATAGTTACATGCTTACAAAAATAAACAATACACAGATGCAGCATGCTATAATGTAATAATATTTTCAAGTAGATGACACATCATGAAGTTTTAAAATTTTAATTGTCTACATGTCAGTTCATCTATGATGGAATATTGAAATGTTTTTGGTTTAACCAAGAAGCCCTTCCAAAAAAATCTAATATTCTATCAGATTTTGGGTCATGTGTTAAACTAAGAACTTTTCCACACACCATCATATATACATATTAATACTTATGACATAAAAGAGTGAATATATCCAGTATTCTCTAAGATATCTTAATTTATTTTAACAGACTTTCAGTATTACTTCTGCATTGGCCATACTTTTTCAAGCTAAAAGGCTCTGGAAATTTATATTACTTTAAGAAACATATAACATGGTGCCACTTATTGTGCATTTTTACAAATGTTTCTCTTATGTTACACTTCCATATTTATAAAGGATATATATATATATATATATATATATATATATATATATATATGTATGTGTGTGTGTGTGTGTGTGTGTATATATATATATATATATATATATAGTTTGTTCCAATGATGATACAGACACAAAAAAAATATAAATGTCACAAAATATGGTACATGTATTTACAGAATTATTCATACTTGTATATTATTTTGATCATGCAAGCTGACACAGTGTCTCCTGAAAACATTATGATCCACAGTCATTGAAGTTAGTTTTTACCTTTATATCATTCATTGGTTATCATTTCTTTCATATGATATATAAAAAAATAAAGAAAATTAACCTGCTTTTCATGCCTGACTCTGCAGCAACAATGTCGGTATAAATTCTTTTGTATTTTTGGATCAGTTAACTTGTTAATTCATTCATGATTTAAAGAGACATGATGTAATAGACATCCATATGCAGAAAATGACATGCTTGATTGATTTTTAAATTACGATAAAAATATTTACTTTTTAGATGTCTGTCATTTATCAGATGAAAAAGTATTTGTCCTCAAATAATATTAGCTGCTAATTATAGATTTGATGATTCAAGACTCAAATGCTACAAAGACAAAATAAGACAAGTTAGAAGTGAGACATGCATTAGAGCAGTGCTACTCAAACTGGTGGTCTGCGAACCAGTGCTGGTACACAAACCATCAGCCACTGGTACGCAGCCAGTGAACAGGCCATGCTAAGGAATCATTTGAAGAATTAGTAGATGACAGCCAAATGGTACCCCACCAGAGCCAGGGCCATCAGAATTTGTACTTCCATACCAAACTTGGTACTTTTTGCTTTCAAATGAAGGTTTTGGTATAATTGGTAGGTTCACCTTTCATACTAGTAAAGATTAAGGTTATATAATTTTTGTTTTTGTGTTAATAAAATGCTTATTTTTTTATTACTTTTTACATGTTTTGATATTGGATTCAATATCAAAACATTTTGCAAAATAAATGGAAGATATAAAAAAAATACTCAGCTTTTATGATATTCATTATATTTATCATTTCTGGCATGAATTAATATTATCACAAAATATTACAGGTATGTGACACATTGAGAAAAAAAAAATGCCAATCCACCATATCAGATAGTTTGAGAAGCACCACCGTAGAGCACATACTCTAATCAATTCACTTTTGCTAGAAGTGTTAAAAGAAAAAAAATGATTTTTATTAAGTACCAATAAAAATTTAATTCAGACTATGAAGTCATCATACTTTTTATTTAAAATCAAATCAATGGTTTGCTATAATAATAAAAATGTGCATGAACACATGCATTCAGTGCTTTTCAGTTTATCTGAATTAATTTTAATATCTGTTTAAAGTTATAAAATGTTTCTTACAGGTGTTGGCAAAAAATAATCTTTTGGTTTAATTTTGAAATTTCATACCAAAATTCTTAATTTTTGTCATATTAATCTCTTTGTTAGTTATGTGATTTAACATTTTAATATTCATGTATTAAATGATTATTGCAAATATCTGAAACATGACTATTTTCTACAGATTAATCCGGTCTTCTTTTTTGTTAATCATTTCACCCCAAGCAAGGCAATAAAACCACTAAGAGAGATGGGGTTACTGAGTTTTAGAGAATATCAGAAAAATAAATTATTAAGGAGAGAACAATAAAACAGGAATTAAGAATACAGACTATAATGATTGCATTTCAATTTTAGGAGATCAGAATTGACCAGGAAGCAAGAATCTGGAAGGTCTCTGATATTAAGATTTATGCAAAGCTATATTTTAGCTTTAGAGAATATCAGAAAAATACATTATTAAGGAGAGAACAATAAAACAGGAATTAAGAAGATAGATTATAATGATTGCATTTCAATTTTAGAAGATCAGAATTGACCAGGAAGCAAGAATCTGGAAGGTCTCTGATATTAAGATTTATGCAAAGCTATATTTTGTTTACAAATAATTTTATAGCTGTTGAAAACAATTACTATTATATTGTTTTGGTGATTCATAAAATGTAAAAACAAGAAGAAAATTATTTGAAACATAATTAAAAACAATAAAATGAAGTCACTGAAAGAAATTTAATAAGTCAGTTTTGTGTTTTTGTTTTATTTGAGATTCATTTATGAAAATTTATTAACATTTTAGATGATAATATATTTTTTGCTTATGCATAAGAGAAATCAAGAATTACTAAGCATTTTATTTATTTATTTTTTTTGTTAAAGTATGTCTAAGGCTTCATCAATATCTCTGATAACTTTTCACTGTCAGTCATAATCAGACCTCAAGATCAACCAGAGTAATCAATCTTTACTGCAAGCCTAATATACAGCGCTAAAATTTATCTAAGAAAATAATATTTCCTTAAATAGTTCAGAATCTTTAAGGCATACTCTCTTGATAAAATTATTTGTGTAAAAATTCTATATTATAACTAAATCTCTACTAATACCACATCATACATTCACATCTTAGTTCATGAGATTGATATTTTGATGTTTCTTGTTGAAATTTGCATAATTATTATATTCCTCTTTTACCTCTCTTAATTCCCAAGAGGCTGACTTTTTACAGCATTCAAAATTACAGATTGCCGCAAAACTTTTACAGTATATAAATCACATATTATTCATATGTATACATGAAATATGACACTGTGCTTGTCCATGTTCTCCAAGATGTTATCTAAATTCCTATTTATAAACTGCTGTTTATTTGTACACACCAAAGTCAATTATAGTCTGTATGATCATGTTATCTATTGTTAAGACAACATTCACTTAACTACCTGAACTTTAACTTACTGGAGATGTAACACAAAATACTTAATTTCAAAATTATATAAGATTACAAACAGCTATGAAAATGCAAGCACTTACACTAATTCAGAAATAAGAGATTCTTTTCTGCTAATTTAATTTTCTTATCAAAATACATAATAATTCTTCCAATCCTTAAAGGATTTTTTCTTTTCTTTTACAGGATCATTGTTATTCTCAAAAGATTGTTAATGCAATATTCACTCAAATATAAAAAAAAATATATTTTGGCAATCCAAAATATGGTTCAGCTTTAAATAATCCACAACTGGTTGATAAACCATAAAAACAAATCTATCAATCAATCTTTATTACAGAATCAATAAAAGTTAATTCATTATTTTGTTTGCTATTGATTCAATTTGCTCAATCAGTTGTGGCATGCATGATACATGCTTAGGCAGTCATGTATCCTTTGATACATGACTGACAAGGCAGATTTTTTTTCCTGCAGTAGGTTACTATTTCTTTCTGTGGTAGACCAATTGCCATCCAAAACTATAGAACTCGGTCTTTCCTGCTATTTACCCATAGCTGGAGGGGAGAAGAGGAGGATCATTCCTTTCTGAAGGTTATTTGACTAAAATTCGAACTATCCATTACTCTACCATAAAATTCACACTTCAGTAAATTGTCATTGTTTTTTTTTAAACAGTATAGTGGTTCACAATTTAATCTTGTAGACCATTAATATAGTAAAGCATTTGATTCTCATCAAGTACTCTACACATAACCTTGTGCCAGTCCATGTTAAATTTAGGAAACTTCTATTCAAAGTAGTTTTCCTGACCAGCATGTAGATATAAAATACTTTGTCATGGTTTTATCTATTTCAGTAGTTTCTTTTTTTTACTTTTATTTACTTTATTGATATATTGTAGTTTCATTTCTAACTTTTGCCAAAATACATAAGCATAACAGATAATACATTTAGATTATTCACAGAATGACTTTCTGGTTAAGCTATTTTCTTGATCAATCCTATTAACTCTCTAACATATTTATTGATTGATAAAATATTTCTTAGTTTTATTGACGGTTTTTTGCAGTTTTTATAGCCGAATTTGCTAATTTTATTTTAAATTGGAGATTTTAATGAAGAAATCTTTGTTTTAAAAACTTATTGTGTATTGGAGTAAATTTCTTTATAAGATCAGCTTTATAAAAAAAAAAAACAACAGAAAACACTTGTTTGCTATATACAAGGAGATACTGAAAAGTTTTCAGCCTAACCCGCTTCCCAAAAATTAGTATTCTGGTGTTTAGAAGTGATTTGGGACAAGAACTACCCCCACCACCAAAATATCAATGTTTTGTACTGTGTAACCCATATAGATATCTGTGTTAGGAATTAATTTACATAAAATTTATAAAAATACAATTAAATCAATCTAACTAAAATAATAGCATAATCTTATACAAACTCAAGCTGGAAAATAATTATCCTTCAGCATAAAAGTGATTGTTTCTTTTTTCATATATGTATTCTAGAACTTAGTCATAAAGATTTGACTTAAAGACCAAAGATGGAATATTTATTAAATTGAGAGCCAAGGAAGTGTAAAATGGTTGATGCACCAGTAGTCCATATAAGGAGCTTATTGACTTAGAAATATTACATTAGATGAAATATGATAGATATAGTACTGTATATAAACCTATATGGTTTACAGGGTTAACAATGATTGTTCTATGTTTATGAAGCATTCTATTTTAGTTTTAGATATGGCATATTTTAAAGTGTTGCATTAGTTATGAAAGGGATGTTTTACAGCTTATCATTTTCTAACAAATAACAAATGCATCATATTAAGACACTAAATCTTACTATAAATTTTAAAGATTTAACACAGATTTAGGCACAATGGAGTAATGGATAGCAGCTCAGATTGAGGAATCAGAGCTGAGTTTGAATTCCATTTGAATCCATTACATTCACTTATATGCTTAGTACCCTTGAGAAAGGTATGAATCCTCTTCTCCCCTCAGCTATGGGTAAATAGCAGGACAGACCAGGTTCTATAGCCTTGAATGGCAACTGATCTACTGCAGAAAGAAATGGCAACCTACTGCAGGAAAAAAATCTGCCTCAGTCATGTATCAAAAGATGTATGATCACCTAAGTGTGTATCATGCATGGCACATAAATGACTGATATTAATGTACTTTTAAGTGCAATATTTTGTAAGACTCAGATAAAGTGCAGATAAAACTTAGCAACTTTTTATATAAAGTTTTTCAATTATTTAATCATGACGGCTATTTTAATTTGAAAGACTAATTATAGCTTAATTATAACATAAAATTTCTGACAATAATAAACTTCTAGAACTCTTGACACAAAATTTATTGAAGTTCTTGTAGTTCATTAATTTTATACTCAAGTGAAGGAAGATTATGAATAAGTTTCTGCTAACCAGTTTCTGTGAGCAAGTCATTAAGGTGAGGTAGAAATGAATTTTAGTCTTGGTAGAGCCAACAGAGAAAAATAGGAAGTGCATTACAATATTGTCTCCCTTTCTTTTAAGACTGGTCAATCATCTTTCCAATAAATAATTCATTTCATCTCCTTGCTATTTGTTTATAACTGAGATTAGCATGCAGCTGCTAAACTACTTTCACTTTTGAATAAAGCAGCAATACTCTTATAATCGGGTATGCTTAAAACTATTTCATTATTGCCTATTGATCACATAAGGTTATTGATTTGCCTGAGTCCCAAAACTGAATGTGTCTAGACATTGTATGATGCAATATAAATCCATTGGATGGCAAAGTTCTATAGATTGTCTGATGACAAAACCTTTTGTTAATCTGTGTCTCTTATAGTCAACTAGCATCCTTATAATGCAAAAGAAAGGCCTCTTCTTGGTTTTGGTGAGATTACAAGTTTCACACCATTTTCTACAAGGGATTATGATATGAGTAAAAGCTTTGTCCTTTTTGCTAGAATCTTTAATATTTGAAAAAGTGCATGATACTTTCTTGTTGCTATTTTGGTACAAACTGAAATTAATAATGCTTGAGGATATTTATGTATAATCAAATATTTAGAAATTAAAATGTGACTTTGCTATTTCTCTATGTTTTCACATTCAAAGGATATGTTAAAGTATCAAATACATGTAAAGTTTAAGTGTGTATGCAATATTACTTGTGCCTATATTTCTGAGATGTGGTAGTGTAACTATTTACACTATACTGAGATATCCAGAAAAGGCATGGCACATAAAACTAGAAAAGTCTAACCCAGTGGACTAAAAGGGTTCAGTTCAAAATTCCAAAGTATGTCCCCTGAAGAAGGCCAGAGCATGCAACAGCTGAAACATTATGAATATGACAGTGATGAGGACAACAGTTCAAACAATGTAAATAGTATAAATAATATTACTTATAGGAATTAGTTATACCTGTCCTCATCATTTTTTTAAAGCATTTTAAAAACTTTGTACTGTGTCTCACATTATAAGCCACTTCAATCTTTCCTTATTTTTAGAAAACTATGACATGGGTTTATAGAAATATTTACTGTATTAATTTGCTAAATATTTCACATATGTATAAATTGTGGTAGACTATATGAGACTATTAAAATGTTTTAAGAATTTTATCAGATTTTTCAAGTTTCACATTAGACTATTGAAACTCAAAGAAACATTATGTTGCAATTAAAAATTATGATAACATAACATGTGAATAATTTAAAAAGACAAATGTTTGGAACAGAAAATTGAAACACTGTCATTGTATTTATGGCAGTTATGAAGACATTTATGTGAGACACATGATTTATGCTCTGAAATTAGTTTAAGAAATTGTTCAGCCATTAATTTTGTGAGCTGTTGTATTTATTCATATCAAACACTGTGCAGTAAATAGAATAGCATTGTGCATTTTATCATCCACCAATGTAAACCTTCCTTTTGAGAATGCTCCATAAGTTTTCAATTACGCTATGGTTTGGCAAACAAACTATCAAACAAGTATCTTTGAAACACATTTTATTTAGAAACTTGTTAGTTTTCCTTGTTAAATGTGATAAAGCATTGTTCTGTATAAATATTCTCTTTCCAAAAGTGTTTAGTTTTTTCTGATACCATGGCACTATGTGTACCTTCAAAAAATCAATTTTTGTTTGAATTGTTATTTAGAATTCATTATGGGCTCACCACTTCACCTATATTCCCATCTCATAACACAATACCATACCACCTCCTAATTATTGACATTTCAACTAGTATAGGCCATTTTCACTAGTAATGTTTATGTATGTCTTTCAAATGATGTTTATTTATCAGTCACACATGATTGAAGCAACATCTTGTGTTTTTTTTTTTTACACACTTCCTTGCTGCCACAATATCTAAATATTACATACCCTAAAAAAAAGATGGATCTTTTATAGTTTCTCTCTTGCTATGAGATACACATTTGCAAAATAAAGTCCTCTTTACCAGACCTGCATTGGTGTGCTCCAGGATCTCCAATGAACTTATTTACAATTCAGGTATCTGCCAACCACTTTTGTAATTTCCACCATTGTTTTATCTTTTGCAATTTCTGTAGTGATTAAAAATTTCTCTTTATCTGTCCAATCAGCCTTACAGTTCATATTAGAACTTCAAACATTATTAATTTTAAACTTTCAATTTCAGAGCATTTCATCAAATATTTGATTTGTTTACATCTGTATAGAATGAACAAGCTTTCGTCCTGCTTGTATAGTTGTTGCTATAATTTCACAAATAAAACTTGAGACTCCAATGAGTATTTTGTATATCAATAAAATCTGAACTTGCTTATAACATAAGATATACTATATATTCAGCATTGTTTTTCATTTAATTCTTTCAAATTTTTCATTAGTTTTCTATAAGTCAACAAATTCTCACATAATGACAAATAAGTCATTTAAAAGTGACAAATTATTTCAGTCAATTATAATGTCTTTATCTTTATTATTATTTCAATGTTTTGACTGTTGTGCTTTCCGGATTTCTTCAGCTGTCTCTGGAGCTGGGTGACCTTAAGGAAATTTCAAACTGAACCTTTTATTTAATCTCTGAAATAGGGGGGAAGTTTATTCTCATTCCACAAAACATGTCTAGGGATATCTAGTCTTAATCTTATTCAGTACTGCTTAGTTATTGCTTGCCATGTTTCCACTGAGTCAATATCTGTTGTACCTGGCCCAGGTATTGAACTAATAGTTACCATGTCATCAATTTCATGAATTATTTTTTTAATCTACGAGGATCTTTTATTAATTCTTTCTAATAATATTCTGCTCCATAAAACAACTTTAATTTACTATATTTCCTGCTAAAACTCATTAGAAGTCCTGATTAGCTCTTCACAAATTCATGATCTTTAAATGAATGCAATCTGAAATCACTATAAATTTTTCCCTTTAGATTTGAAAAAAATGACAAATATTTAACATTTATATATTTTCTCTATTTTAAAACATTCAATGATATGTTTCTGTCAAAAATTATAGATCTTGCATGACTGATTTTTCTAGAAAAGCACAATGATATGGTTCAGTGATAAAATTCCTAATGTGCATAGGTTAAGTTGATTAAATTTAAATATGTCACTTGAGTGAAAAAAATCTCTCAAATACTTTTACATTAAGAACTTAAAAAATTAAAATGTTTCTGCAGATGAAGAAGAAAATGGAATAATTTTTACTGAAATATAAGTGACAGAAAACAAAAGTTGATCGATGCCAGTTGGCATCTTATTGACTGCAATTTCACCATAATACATTCTGTTGGTATTTCTGCCAACCTAGTGACTGCATCAATTTTAACTTTTGATTAGAAACTTTTTAAGGAGGGGAAACATCTTGATCTTATACTTTCTTCTGTCTTAAATAAAGATTATATAATTTAAGAATATAAACTTTTCTCTGTTTGTATGCTTTTTATATTGGTGTAATTAAATAAAATTATCTCTGTATTAGTTCTAAATTGTTTAGATTCTTACTGTAAAATTTTAAATATTTATAATAGTTTACAGACAGAACACAGTAAATTTCTGATATCTGTTCACTGATATTCACAATCGCTATAACAAACATAAAACAGACCAATAATAAACTAGAAATTAATGCAATAATTGTAAAATTTAAATCTGTCTCTTGATCAAAGACAATATTCTTATTCTAATCATGTTTGAAGTAGATTAAATTCCTACACTTTCTTTGGTAAAGATTTTATAGGCAAAATTTTTCATCTATAATACTTTTCATTTTTTTAATACTTTTTCATTTTTCATTCATAATTATTAAGCAATTAAAAATGGCCTTTATAAGCAACATGCTTTTAGACATTTGCAATTAAGAATTATACAATTTTTTTTCAGATTTATATAAAATCTGAATGTCTAATAACTCTATATAGTTTGTGATAAACAATCAATTACTTATACCATGCTTCTTTATAAAAAAAAATAATTCCACATAAATACATCAATTAGTTTACAGAATAATGATAAAAATGCATTTATTTCATGTACCATATATTTTTCTACAAAATTGAAATGAATGTAAATAACTACATATGTCTGGACTCTGGAGTTATTAATCCACTCCAGTACTTTTAATTTTGGCCAGTCAATTCAGCACCCAGGAAAGGTAAATCCATTAGAATATTCTAATTAATAATGGTGTTGTAAATTAGGCTGCATTATTTTAACCAGATATTGATTACCATAGGAAATGATTAAAAATCACATGACTTTACCTGGTAAAATCCGTAAAATCTGCCCAGTCAACTGTATGAATTTGTTCCTCTTACCTATCTTGATCAGCTTAGTGTCACATCCTGTTGAAACACCAGTTCCCATATGATCACCAAAGTTAAGCAATGTCAAGCCTCGTCAGTACCTAAATGGGTGACTGCTTGGTAATACCAGGTACTGTAAACTTAGATGTATAGGTGGTGTAATAGATAATGTCTTGGAATTGTTAATTGGAGAATTGAGTTCATTATATTCATGAAGGCACTAATACCCTTAGAAAAAATATGAATCCAACTCTTCTGCTGAGTTAATTAGTAAGACTTGTATCACTAAAACCATTATTACCTAAAAAAGTAAATAATAAAATTGCATACAAAATATTTAAATTTCAGCATTAAATAACACATAGAGGTGCTGATATACAACTAAACAAAAACTACCAACCAACCAACCATGTTGATCATATGATCTTATGATGAATGAATGATCAAAAATAAATATTGTTCCAATCACATTCTGGGCAATACTGGAAAAGTAGTCAATACAGTTAAACCTTCAAACATCAACAAAATTTTCTGTTTTTTGTTAACAATAAACTTAAACCATGAAGCAACTATCCCAGCTTTGTCAGTCAGTTCAAGGTTTGAAAATTTTTCAGTTTTATTTATCATAAAAATAATATCTTTTACTATTTGAAACCTTGATTTCTAGTGTGTTTATCTTTGAACACTGGTTAACTTATTAAAGCACAATACTTGTACAAAGATATCCATCTGTTAATATAATTTTTTTCTGATGTGATTCATATGAGTGTTGTTAAGATAACTTAAGAAAAATATATTTCTATATCATTGTGTAAAAAAAAAATTACACCATACAATATTGATGATTATGATATATTCACTAACAGAAATGTTCCAACATTGTAACCTAAAGAATTAATGATATGGTGCATATAAAAAATTATTGCAATGCACCAGCTCAATTCTTATATGAAGTTAACAACTTTAATGTCATAATTTCATTGCAGTATACAAACTCAGGTATACTTGAATTGTTTCTCTCACATAGAATTCTTGCTTTACAGTCCTTCACAAATATGACAAAAGATTACTTGGATATATATGCATGCACGCACATACATGAATACCATAATATGCACACTGGATCATATGCATGAAGACATGTCCAGAACTCACACACTTTTAGGTAAAATTCCATGCATATTTATGTTCACAAATATAAACATCCAACTTGCTAGCTTAATTCACACTCTCAGATGTGTGCATGTCCAAATGCAAATTTATGTGCACCCTTGCATTATTTCTAATTTGCCTGATCCACTTATGTGTACACAGACATGCTTATTCATGCATATTTATGTGTCCAGAACTATGTGCTTTTGTACTTTAGATCCATATAAATGAACATGCCCTTGGATATGTTCCTACTTAGACATCTACACAAAATCCATGTTCTTTGATATATATCTCATGGCACCAATCACTTTACAGTGTACATCTCAAAATATGTATATATTGATATCTAATTTGAATAATAGCCTACATTTTTACACATAGGCACACACATATATATTTAATAATTAAAAAATATGCTTAATTTCCAGTATGTATTCACTCACATAAAATCTTTAAAATGTAAATGTATGTGTATATATTTGATTTCAGTGATACATATACATTCTTATTCGTATATTTATACTTTTATGTATATTGTTCCAAATAGTTTTTAAAACTTTTTTCTTACTATCAAATAAAATCTGAAATTCACTCTGTAGGAATTGCTTCATTTTTTCTATCTTAAACTACTTTATTAATGTAATGTTGATATAATTTTCTTATTCTTATCTTTACAAGGAAATCATATAATGATAAAATTGAATAAATGCATTGTTACATATTGTACATTTAGGAAAAAATTCAAACTTTGTGAATCAGGGTATGGTATCAATATGCAAATCATGTTTATGAAAATACTGCAGATAGGATTTGTTTATGGACAAACATAGATCTGCTTGCATACTAATCAACTGCCACATGTGCCTACTCATGACCTATTTTTACATAGTAAAACCTGTTTCTTTACAGGCAATCTTAGATTTATACACATACTAGAATAAAACCTATACATACAGATACTCTTCAGACTGCATTATATTAGTATTCTGATGTCTTCATTTCAATTAGTTCTGTACGCAATTTTCAATTGGGATTCAACCATTGAAGAACATGTTGCCACCACTATAACCATCCAACCAATAATTTACCTTAATCTTCAAATCAAAATATAACCAATAGGCATATATTTTTCACTGCACTGTATTTGGCTTAGTTTCTTAACTAATTATTCAAAGACCTTGACTAATTCAAGTCTAATAATTAATTTTTAGTTTACCTTCATAATCTCCATTGCTACTTGATTATTAATGTTTTTAATCAACAAGATCCAATTCTTCTATTTTACTTTATTTCACTTTGAGCATTATTCCATATTACAGTGCACAAGTCTGAATCTAATCAGAAATCTTGAAAGATGAAAATTAGCATAGCTTAAAATGCTTCTCGGCTATATGCACATGTAAAGTAACATCTTTTTTGTTTTTTAAATAGATATCTACATATGTGTATCAACTTGTCTGATTGTGTTGAAAAATTAAAATATTTAACAATGACTCATTGAATTTTATGGAAGGTCAAATTATCTTAGAGAAATTAAATGTTATAATTCTCACTTTAATTTGTATGATGTTTATCAAATATGTGTGTACTTTTTTTTTCTTAATTTAATATTTCCTTGGGAGTCACGGTGAAGTAACGGATAGTGGCTCAGATTGAGGAACCAGAGAGCCAAGTTTGAATTCCAGTCAAATCAATTACATTCACTTACATGCTAATGCGCTTAGGAAAGGTATGAATCCTTTTCTTCTCCCCCCCAGCTATGGGTAAATAACAGGACAGACTGGGTTCTATATCCTTGGATGACACCTGGTCTACCACAGGAAGAAATGATGACCTATTGCAGGAAAAAAAATCTGCCTTGTCAGTCATGGATTGAAAGATACATGATCATCTAAGCATGTATCACATATGACACATAACTGACTGAATATGAATATTTGTTTAATTTATCATTTAGAACTTTTCATCATAAATTAATTCCTACATTACTGGACTAAGACATACCATACCCACATCAACTTCACTAAAAAGACTTTGAAATACAAACCACATAAATGTGTATGCACATAAATAGATGATATATGTGATATATAAATTGTTTCAATATTTAATATAAATTAAAAAGATACAAACAGTTGAACTTTGCAAGTCTCAAAAATCAAAAGGTATTAATATACACTTGAGAGAGTAAAATGAAAACTTTGAAAAATATATTCTAATTATTAGCGAATCCATCTAAATCTCATTAAATTTTATATATATTTAATCAACTCAAAAATGAATATCTCTTTGTTGATTTTATGCTTTAGATAAAATCAAAGCTCCACACTCACTGTCATTAATTCTCACAAACCATATATATATATATATATATATATATATATATATATATATGCATAGGCTCAGATTGAGGAATTGGGGAGCAGAGTTTGAATTCCAGTTGAACCTATTACATTCACTTACGTACTAATACCCTTGTACTAATAAAATCATCATCAGTCCCTAGAATGCTTCAATGGTCAGGAGGACTTAAGGTCAGAAGAAACAGACAACCTCCACCAGGATGATCTGTGGGCAGTGGCTCTCAGGAGTTCTGGCATTGTCATATCTGTCCACTCTTTGATGTTCCCACTTGCATCTGCCTTCAACAGTACACTTCATGATGACATTTCAGAGGCTATTATTCTGTGTGATGTGGCCAAACTGTGCCATCTTCTGATACATCATAGTGGGGAGGAGAGATTTCTGTTGGTCCACAAGACTTTTGACCTTACTCTATACATAGTCATTGGTTTTGTGCTCTTAGTAGGAGATGCAAACTAATAAAATGGTAAAAACTCATAAAGTAATAAAATTGAAAATACTCATCTTATGAGCTACCATGATATAGGTTATAATCATTTCCATTTGTTCCTGTTTTTTGATGCTCTTAATAACTTTTTGCCCGTTACCATCACTCTTTGTCCCTGTTCTGCCATCTATTCAAGTTTAAGTAAGTTCCTTGCAGCATTTTCTTACTTTAGTATGTTTTGTGAGTGTTAAATTCTCCAGGCTCTCTTACCTCATGATGTAGCTCAGAAATTTCAAATATCACTATCTGATTGAAAGTATAAGTACCTATTTTCCTTAAAATTTCCTTGTTCTGTCCATGATATTCTTTGCATTTGTCAGTAGAGCCACATTTGTTACATAAGTGAGATTTTTTTACACAAAATTTAAAAATACAGTACATGTTGATATGACAGCTGTCACAATATAATCAAGAGCTATCTTTTTGAATAAAGTTAATTAAAACTAAAGAGTTCTAATGCTATCTACCAACAAAAACTGAACAAACATTTTAGACTACATAATAAAACGTTTAAGAAATGATTCCAGTCTACAAAACAACTTATGTTTTAGAAGTGACATTTTAACACTTTATATTTATTTGGCCCAGCCACTTGTGAAAAATGGATGACAGGCGATTCTATAATAGGTCATGTAGGAAACTTCAGAAGCCAAGCCAAATGGTGATATTATTGGAGACACCAAACCAGGGAAAAAAGCCTGTTTTCAGAATCAATCTTTTTTAGTAATACAGTAAATAAAATCTTCATTTAAGTTTCTTTCATCTGTTGAGTAAATGATACCATTTGAAGGGTATAGGTAGAAAAATGTCATTGCTTAATACATATTTATTCTGTTAAGCTAGCTTTTTAAAAAGCATAAATTATACTTCTGTATATACTGCATGTATGTTTAAAGGTCATCCGGATCTGTAGGGCAATGGATTTGAGTCTACCAAATTTTCTATTATAGAATGACTTGTTGAACATTGAAAACAAATTCATTAATAATATATGAATTTATGGTTAGAAAAAAGGAATAAAAATCTTTTTTTTTTTTATTAGGATTTATTCATTAACATAGCATTTATCATTATTACTAAACTGCTTCTAATAATTTCACAAATTCACAAAACTGTTTTGGAGGAAATAGTGAAGAAAAGATAGTTTTCACCTCTTATTATATTTTAAGAACTAGTCCATCAAGATCCAGAACATGTGACAAAAGATGTGTTGAAAAGTGTGTTAAATTTTTCCTGGCAAGTTTTCATTTTCTTTTTATGCCATCTTTATTGTATGAGACTATACATAAAAATGAAGAAACACTATACCTTTGTCACTGATTAAAATGGGCTTCTTTTCCCTCAAAGCAGTGTTTAAGTACTCTAACTTGCAACAAAACGAACACATATCTTAGATAGTTGTTCATTTTAAGTTTTACTTTAGCCTACTATGCCACAGATTACATTGCTTTGTATATTTGTAAAAGTTTTATTCCTAGTTATAGAAATGGTGAGAGGCATTGACAAGCATGAAGAAAAATGCAAATGTCTACCCTTGCTTTATCAAGCTTTTGTCAAATTATGAGGACACCATTTTCCTAATTAAGGCACATTTTCTACTTATGGTTGATGATAGTAAATTATTGAATGCTTTGAATTAAGTTTTGTTTTAACCAATTTCACAGCTGTAACTGCACAGTTTCTACTGAATTTAGGAAAATGCAGGATATCATTAAACTCCAAAAGTTGACCTCTGTGTGTGTGTGTGTGTGTGTGTGTGTGTGTGTGTGTATGTGCATATACATGATCATATGACTATTCTACTTGGGTGGGTTTGTCTTTGTGTACACTAAAATCTACACAATAATGAAATCAAATTTTTTTTATAGAGAGTACTTCATAATAAAACTGACATTTTTTACAGTGACTTTATTCCTAAAGAAAGACCTATTACTCTTTACACACATATACAAAGAGTGGTTGTTCTGTTGATTTTAACAATATCCTACTTCTGTCTAAATTTCAGTGTACAGGGTCATCACAGATTTTTTGGTTGTATACTTTGCACCTAAGAATATACATATTGCTTTTTATATAACCTAACAGTATTTACATGGTCTTCTCAGATTTTTCAGTTTGATATTTTGCACCTAAGAAGTATGCATATTGCTCTTTATATAACCTAACAGTATTTACATGGTCTTCTCAGATTTTTCTGGTGATTTTTTAACAAGTTGTGCACATCATATAAAGTCTCCAGAAATATAAATATTTACTTTTTGTGGAGTTAATAGATGACTGATTGGTGAAGAAATTGAGATTGTTCACCATGTTCTGAGTGGTGTATAGTTTAGAAAAGCTTGAATTTTTTTTTACTTTCCAAAACATATGTACTTGTTGGCTAGGAAATTCATCATGGAGTAGAGGTTAGAGGTACAAATAAATTTTTTGAAGCTTTCTTCAAAATATAGTGGCTGCCATTGTTATTTTGAATGATATTAATCCCTTGAATATGTTTCAGACAATATATGCATTTTTTAGCATCTACCTGATGAAAATCAGATTAACAGCCAAGAAAACAGCCAGGTTTGAAGAAAATTGCTAATTTAGTGTTATTATATCACTGTTCTAATGATTAACATGGTTCTGGGTAACATATTACTTAAGACCAGAAAAAGATACAAAATATCTAATGGTCAAAAAAAATCTCTATGCCATTGCACTACAGTTTGGTCAAATATCTCAATAACAAAAAAAAATGGTTAAAACTGCATACAAATGTTTTTTGATTAAATATATTTGCTGATCTTCCAAAATAAATTTAAATGAAAACAAGTACTTCAGATATCATGATTTCTTTAAGGAAAAAATGTGACCCCCGGTACTTACTTTCAACCACTATTTGGAACTATCGTGAAGAGTCATGTTGAAAATATCCTCTTGGGTTTTCCCAATGAACAGGACAATTGCTGAAAGAATGTAATGTAGGTGATTAATCACATTTTTGAAGAATTAAAAGGTGTAAAACAAATATTCAGAAACCTCCTTTGCTCATTTGGAACTAGGCTGGAGTTCATGAATGTTTCAATTGGGAAAGAAAGTAAAGAATATTGATAGTATGTTGATTTTATTTTATTATAAGAATTTATTCATTTCTGTTTATAAGTGATCATTCAATAATTCAAAAATATATATATCAACACTTATGCAAGGCTTATCATTATTTTATTAAAATCTATTATAAGACCTATATGACTCTCCCATATACTACTTAATATCTTTAGATGTTTGCTTATATCTTCTTATTTCTGTTTATAAGATTGGAAATATATAATTTAAACGTTTATGACTTTTGACTTTTATTTAATTTCCTTCTTTCTTGACAATGATTTAACACATAAAAAGCTGTGAACATTTCCTTTATACCTCCAACACCAAAATATGGAAATCAATCTACTAAAAAATAAAAAAACTGTGTAGATATATATATATATATATATATATATATATATATGTATGTATGTATAATTTAAATAGTATGGACGTCATTATTTTACCTTGATGGACCCTTTCAGCCAACACTTTCTCAAATAGTATTGGACGTCATTAAAGACACATTTAACGAATGAGGAGGGAAAATTGGAACATGATTAAAATAGATTTTAATTATACTTTCCAAAAAGAGTATAAAATGAAAAAAACATTCATAATGCCTTGATCAAACATAAGGAACAAATAAAATGTTCCTTTTGTTTACATAGGGTCGGCTGATGAAACTTAATATAAACAGCCTCAAAACTCTGAAATCATCTGAGCAAGCACTATGTAAAATGGAAAAAATGCATTATAATTGGCAAACAAAATGCTACCCAATGGAGAGTCATGCACCAAGTGATGCAAAACTGAATTTCTGTCAATGCACTTCCTGCCTAACCAAGGTAACTTCAAGTAAATTGGGCACTGAAAAACTGTCTAATTTTACTATGAATAATGCATTTAATGACATTAGTAGGATAATCATTACCATCAAAAAAGTTTTATTTTGTTTTTAGTTGTTAATTTATTTATAATTAAAATCTATTTTAATCATGTTCCAATTTTCCCTCTTCATTCGTTATTTACTAATGTGTCTTTGATTGTTTCTTGCTGCTCACCAATGATCACCTTTTGAGAAAGTGTTGGCTGAAAGTGTCCCGCAAGGTAAAATAATGACGTTCATTCTATTTAAATCTATTTTCTTCTTCTGCAAGTACAAGTCTTTGCTTAAAATAATGTATTTCTTATTTATTAATCCAACAGATTTTATTACTTAAACGTTATTTCAGTGGATATTTGAGTAGATGGTCCATTTATTCATTAAACAATATATTTATTTATTTTCTTCTACTGGCCTGAATATTCAATAAATATATTAAAGAATATAAGGCACTATTTTGCTTTACTTAATTGGTAAGACGCTTTGTGGCCAAGTCAGTATTTTTTTTTTTTTTTTTTTCACCCCAAGCAAGGCGAGAAGCCACTAGGACGCAAGGGGTTACAGAAAATTTGGAGCAAGATCAGATAGGAGTGATAGAAGAAAGGATGAGGAGAAGGGTAGTGGATAGATCAAGGCAACTGGAGATGTTGATTGACATTACATTTGAATAGCTGGAGATAATAGCTCTCAGGGAAACTCGAATAGGGAAGGGAGTTCCACAGGCGAGAGGTGCGAAAACGCATTGGATTTAATGACAGTTTCTCCTGCAAAGGGGGTTGCTGGTTTAAATCTTTTTGGGGAGTGTATCATTTTCTTTAATAAGAAGACTGTATGAGCTCTGGTAAAAACATGCAATGATAACAGCAAAATTGCAGTATGAGCACTGGTAAAAATGGTTGCTGAGGACATTAGGTTTATAATACCCAAAAATTCATACACAGATGTCTTCAAGGACTCATGGCACAGTGGATAAAGGCGTTGGTTAGATCCAGTGAGTGTGAGTTCAATACCTGTTTAAGGCAGTGGAGAACTTTCAGAGGGAAATTAGCAGGAGATAACTTGGAACTAGAACAGTCTACCCCAGCAAAATAAGGGTTCAGTTCAAAATTCCAACCACCTGAAAAAGGCCGGAGTGTACAACAGCCGAAATGTTGTGATAAATATGGCAAATAGTCCGAATAATGTAAATAATATTTATATATATATAAAATTTTGTTTCTTTTTAATTATTTCACCCCAAGCAAGGCAGGAATGCCACTAGTATGTATAGGAGTGATAGAAGAAAGGATGAGGAGAAGGGTAGTGGATAGATCAAGGCAACTGGAGATGTTGATTGACATTACATTTGAATAGCTGGAGATAATAGCTCTCAGGGAAACTCGAATAGGGAAGGGAGTTCCACAGGCGAGAGGTGCGAAAACGCATTGGATTTAATGACAGTTTCTCCTGCAAAGGGGGTTGCTGGTTTAAATCTTTTTGGCGAGTGTATTACAGGGAGTGAAAGTGAGAGAAAAGACTGAGTATAGGGAGGATTGAGGAAAGGACAAAAAAACGAAATTCAAGAAGACAGAAGATGGCAAATGACATTGCGTTTAAATTTTTGAAGATTGTATTTATCAGGGAAGCAAATAAGTGTGAGTTCAACAGGTGGAAAATGGGGAAAAGAAACTGTTGGAGTAGAAATGGTGATTGTTTTTAGCTTTATCAACAGTAAAATTGTGGGACCTAGATACCAGTTTAGTGGCACACTTAAATTCCTGTAGCTAGGGCACCAGGGACAAAAGCTTGTTAGATCATTTGCCATAAAAATATTTGTAGAAAAGATAGAGGGAAGCCATGTCAAGTCAGTGAGAAAGTTACTGAGGTCGAGATGCCAAGTCAGGATTGATTACATTACAGATCCTTCTTTGGATTTTGTCAAGAACTTTGAGATGAATAGCAGGAGCACAGAACAAATATGGCAGCAGTATCCAATGTATGGGCGAATAGTAGATTTGCAAATGTGCAAGATGGACTCTGACGAGAAAAATTTTCTGGCACAACACAGTGACCCAAATTTCCTTGCAGTAGATGCAACTATTGATTTGATGTAGTCACCCCATTTCAAGTAAGTTAAAAACATGAGACCAAGAAGGCATAGTGTGTTGCTATCCAGGAGATTAGCACCAACCATTATATATATAATTAATTGAATTTAGTTAAAATATAATTTCTTAAACAATACAGTTAAAGTAAAAGGTCAAATATTCAGATGCTTAATGTGAATAATATTTCTTCTCACTCATGTAAATTTTTGTTGTGTAGAATATGTTGAAGTAAAAATTTCAAAACTGTCTTAGATCTATGTACTCAGTAGGCTAAATTAAAATTCTACATACATGAATGACTCTAAATTTTATATATATATATATATATATATATATATATATATATATATATATATATATATATATATTCTCTGGTTATCAGATCTGATAAGATAATTTCATTTATAGCACCTCTTTTTTTAATTTTTTTTTTTTTTTTTTTCTTCTTTTTTTACTCATTTCATCTCAAACATGGTAATACTGTCACTAAGTTTAAGTGTTAGAGACAAGGAGAAAAATTCTATTAAGGAGAGAGAACAGTAAAAGAGTTAAGACAGGAGATAGCAGTTGATATTGAACTAAAACATTTGAAGATCAATGTTGTCTGGGAAATAAAATGCTGGAAGAGAGTTCCACAAGTCAGAAGTGTAATAGAAGAAACTGTTAATACTTACGGTTACATTGCACCACTTTAATTGTAAAATAAAGCCTAGGTACCATAGAGAAAAGTTCATGAGAACATTTACCATGAAAGAATTTATAGAAAAGATACAGGGAAGCTACATTATGGTGATGGGAAAGTGACTGAAACCGGGATGCCAGGTCATGACCATTAATATTGCAGATTCTTCTTTGGATTTTATCAAGAATCTCTAAATATATAGGAGCACTAGACCAGATTTGGCAGCAATATTCAAAACAAGGAGGAATGGTAGACTTAGAAATATATAAATTCTTCTCTTCAAACATTGCAACACATTTTTCTTACACACAGTTTTGTCTTTCATTCAAAAAATGAAAATACCAAACCTAACACACATTGTGGCAAAATGCATCATTATAATGCTTTTCTAATTTGTCCCACTTTTGTTTTGGATATTATTATACATCCTACTAACTATTAACCATGTAAGTATGCAGTCATTATTATACACCCTACTAACACGCATAATAACCGTATATGTATGCAGCCATTATTATACATCCTAGTAACACATATCTATGTAGTCATTATATGCATGTATTTTCATGTAACCATTAACTTTCATAATTTCATTTGTCTGTATATGTTTTATGGAATTTACTAATGGATATCGTCTTATGCTTACTTTTGGTTGATCTGTTTTCATTAGGTTAATATCATGTTTATAATTAAATATATCCCAATAATAATCAACCCCAAATTTACCCTCGCAGAGAATATCTAAAACTAGTGGAAATCTGAAATTAGGACTTTCTATTCAACTGACAAAAAAAAATATTAAAAAATCTTGGCATGAATATAAGGAAAATCAAGTCAATAAAACAGTTTCTGTCACAATTCAGAAATGAAGTTGTGTTGTTTAGTGTGCCAGTTCTCTTGGCAAGATCCAAATGTTGGTCAAATTGGCTCTGTAGATGGTATCCTCAATTGAATAGAACTGCTCAGGTTGGCAAGTATAGATGGAAAACAAAGAAAACTTTCTCTCTTCCAATAAAAATAAGAAAACTGTCTTACAATTGAAGCCTGTCAATGCTTCTACTTAAATTTGCATATAATTCCCTTGCTACTATTTTATTTTTATTTAATGCAATTTTCTATAACAAACAGATAAAACAAAATGTAAATAAATATACCCCAAACCAGACAAAAATCAAATAGTGCAGTTTGAATGTATTAATGCTTCTGAATCAGAGGTTGAGACAATATTCTTAAATAGGAAGACCACTAATTATTTAGATATATCTGGCATTTTCTTTTAAAATCTAAAGCATTCTTTCTTAATTAAATATTTGAAAATTATTTTAATTTATTAAATTTAATCCATTTTTTAAATGGAGAAATTATTAAAAAAAAAAAGAGTAATCATTGATATAAGAATTAAGAGAACTGATTCAATTCAAAATGCTTATTCTAAAAAAATTGTTTTCTCAAACCTCACTAAAGATATCCAAAATCAGTCAGTTTCTTAATACAAATAAGCAATGAACTTCATTATACACATTATCTTTGTTTATAAAAAAAGTATTTTTAGTTAGATTAAAAGGGGAAAAGTATTGTTCAGAGTTATCTTTGTTTCATTGAATATATTGAGAATTTTGATACATCAGTATTCATTCATAAGAAATGACTGAGAGCTTGTGTATAACTGTTAATTTTTATTATTAAGTGCTTAACAGTTTGAGGTATTCTAAAGCAATATGATTGTTACAAAATCCTAAACAGGCAATATTTTTTCCATGATTTGAAATTATTTTTAACATGACTTTTTAATTGCTTGCAAGTTGAAAAAAAATAGATAAAAAAATACTAGATAAAATAGTGTTTATTTTGTGACTGCAGCAATTCCCAGATATTTGGGGCTATTTTGGTTTTTCTATTTACTTTTTACCTCATGTTAGAAGCATCTACTTATTTAAAAAAAAAAAAAAGCATTAAAACAAAGTCACCCATGAAAACTGAGAACACACTAAGGTTTTCAACTTGATTATGTAGGGGAAGAATTTCAATTGCATTTTGTATTCTTTTTATGATTCGTCTGCTATTTAGTGTGTATTTTAAAGGACAATATTTATGATTAATTTGACACTCATTGCACGCTTGGTACAAAATAGTTTCCATGTTGGTAATGATGTAATATAGTAAGACATAATAATAATAGAAGCAATTTCTTGTAGGAAAAAGTTAGGGTAAGTGCTCTGAGATTGGTTTCAGGTTATTAAAATTGATTGGTGGGATAAGCAAAGCAAATTACAGTCTTAGCCGCTGACAGGCAGTAATTGAAGTTAACAGTTTTCTGAGAAGCAGAGTTGAGCTAATAGACACAGAAATGCTCATTTGTTTTGTTCCAGATGAAAATAAACAATCTATGGCACATTTTTTTTTTTTTTTTTACCTTCTGGTTCTGAATTTCTCAGACTTACAGTTGCAATCTTCTATGCAAAACTGACAGTGAAGCTCAGGGAAATACAACCAGAGTATAAAATGGGATAAAAATGAATGTCTGATATTTTCTTTTTCTTTTTTTTTCTTCTTCCCTATCTCAGCACTTTTTGAACATAAGTGTCCTCATGCAAAAACAAAGAAACATCCAAACTCCTAGGGACATACACATGCATAAATGGTTACCCCACAACAAAAAAAAATAATAATTTCACACTTGGGAAGGGAAATAATAAAAAAAATTCTCCTCATAAAAAGGAATCATTAACATGCTTGTGATTAGTGAATTCAAGCCCAAATAGGAAATGGGTTACAAAAAGATTTGTTTTATTTTATCATAACATTTAAAATAATTCTCAAAAATTTGCATGTTGGTATCCGCTTAATATAATTATGCAGATTACTCTAATGTTTTTTTACAAGCTAAAGTTTATGCAGATGAAGTTTGATTAAAATAATGATGCATCTCTAAAAGCAAAAAAAAAAGTAGATTTAAATAAAACCAAAAAAAATATAGCTCATAGTGCAGCATGTTTGTAAAGTTCTAAAACATTTTACAGGAATTTGCATTGTCAATGGAGATAAGACATTTATTTGCCTTAGGCTTTTGGGAAGGGGAGTTTTTGCAGCAAGAGTAAGCTACTCTTAGAAAATGTTAAGAGAACTAAAAAGTAGAATGTAAATGAGTATTTTATTTAATCTACATTATTCCAACAAAACAACTTGCAATAAAAGTGCTTACTTTATGGTCACTTTTAAAACAGAAAGGGAAAGAAAATGCTTATGGACACCAAACAAAATATATTTGTACTCAGTGTTGATTTAGAACTTTAAAGTAAAGGTTAAAAATATCAATGACTAGAATATAATAATAGATAGCCATAACTCTTACTGAATATTTTAAAAAAATAACAATTAAATCCTTGTTTCATTAAATTTATCTTTAATTCATGAAATGGAAAAGGTTTCACCTTCATCATCAGTCCATTAGAGAAGGTGATATGTCATTTTGGTAGAATTATTAGCTCTATTTCATGTTCAATCAAGGTCCTGCAGATTTTAATCTAGACTTTTCTGTTATATACTAACCGCAATTTATTTATTAACTTATAAAGTAGACAGTGTCAATAATATTGCTAATTATACTGTTTAAAAGAACTGAAATTGTTTAAGTTATATTAAAGTTTTTGAATAAATTTAAGATTTTCAGCATGAGTGATGTTGCAAAGCTGAAGATAAAAATGCCAAAATAGAATGTGTAATGTCCATCAATTTATAGAAATCAATTGCTATATTTTAAGCAAGGTTTAATAGCAGTTCATGGGTTCCTTTTCCTTTTTGATTAGAAATTACATCAAATATTTGATACTAAGGTATATTAGCAAGTAGATTTGTCATAAAATGTAGTAAATTACAAGTACTGTATATCCTATTATGAAATAGTTATTTACAATGATCAGTGTGTAAATTATATTTTGTGATAAACAACTATGAATATAGGCATACATAGTGTATTGGTAAACATCTGCAAACAAACAAAATTTCACACACACACACACATGTGTATATATATATATATATATATATATATACACACACACACACACACACAACTTAAATATATATATATATATATATATATATATATATATATATATATATATATATAAACAAACATATATATATAATTTTAGATGTTATCAAAGACATTCATTTGCAAAATGTAAAGATTCAATTTCAATATTTTCCACTTTAACACTGAAACAATATGAGTATTTTCAAGTTAGGTGATGGTAAATGATTGTCTTGAGGAGAAGGTGATAGCTCATTGCTACTTGTCTCAGCAGTGATTCTTGCCATAATCAGAAAATCATAACATCCATTTTATGCAGCATATCAAAGCACTCAAGAAGATTTATATTCAATCATCAAAGTACACATTCCATCTCACCTATCTCCAGCAATTTGAAGAATAAAATATGGTTGGCTACTTTTGTCATAAATAAGACAAAATGATTGAAGTATGTAGACATATGTGCCAAAATATAAGAGGAGGAGGAGAGTTATGCTTGTAAATATGAAAATGTCTGTTGTAGAAATATGCATAAATTTATGAGTATGAGTAAGGCAAGTATGTATTTATATAATTAGTTTCAATTTGATATTTGACTGTCAGCTGAAAGCCTGAGGCAATTATGATTATTTCTTATTGTTAAAGAACATGACCTTACTTGGTATCATGATTTTCTGAATCATAAGCTGTTAACACATTGGTGATCAGTGTCGTGTCGACACATCATGTCACTCAATCAAGCTGTGTCTTGTCTTGACACCTCAACACTAGCCCAGTCATAGAAACACAAGCAACATTTGAGAAACATTCGTGTTCCTTGAAAAGATAATTTACTCAAATATACACTTTACTCCATTTGAAAATTGACTACAGGTACAAAGTGGCAAAGCAGAAGATGTGCACAAAGTGTTGATTGTCTGTGAGTCCAGGCAAATTGTAACTAATTTGAAACACAAAGCAATCACTCAAAGCAGCTGACCGTCTGACTGACTTGATCAACTGACACACTAGAATGAAAGTTCTGTATCATGAGAAAGTCCCATCACTGAAGACCAAATATGGCATCTCTTCATACTTAATTCTAATCTGATCATTGTTTTGTAAAGTTTCTTCAGCTTTCTTTGAGAAAATTGTTGCTGCCAAATTTGATGGAAAAGCTTCATTTTATAGGAAAAGTTTCCTTTCAGCTTTTGAGAAAATTAGAAATTTGGATGAGTGAATTTGACTTCTTGCAATATTTCAGTATTCTTAAAAAGGATTTACATGTTACTTTTGTTTGTTTTTAAATACACCTTAATATTTACTTTTATTCTTATGCATAAAGGATTTCTTCTATAATATTCATAGTTTAAATGTTATCCTTTATTAATGCAATTGTATTCGGAAATGTTTAATAAACTATAGATAATTTGAATAAAACCCAACAAATTCATGACAATCATCAGATTAATATCCACAATTTAAACATTTCATGTCAGAAATATTATTCATAGAATTTAAACATTTCATGTCAGAAATATTATTCATAGAATAATATTTCTGACATGAAATGTTTAAATTGTGGATATTGATCTAATGATTGTCATTAATTTGGTAGGTTTTATTTTTTGACATTTCAATTGTACTCTGCACTGATTCTGCAGTAGTAATTAATCTGTTTTACTCTCTAAATCTATAAAGCCAAGCAAACGGCCACTCATGTACTAATTTAAATGACTGCACCATTCATCAATCAAAACAGAAACAGTTCAAGCTTAAGTAATTGGCAATTGACTCAGATAGAAAAAGTTGACTTTAAATGCTTGTTTTAACATACAAAAGGATGTCAAAATATGTTGAGTTTTTATGTGAAGAGGTGACTAGAATCTGCCAAAATAATAGAATGGAATGAAGTAAGTATTGCAGATAGATAAAAGTGAAGTACATTGGGACAATATTGATTGGTCAAATTAAGAAATCACTATGAACTCTATACAGAAGACATCCTAAAATTTGGTAGTATTTTGAATTATGATGGTAGCACAATGGTATTCATTATTTATAACATACATTTTTTAATCTGTAGAAAGGTTTATATATTTATTTTATTAATATATAAAATCATAGCAATCTGACTGGGGATATTAAGAATGAAAGAAATAATTAATGTTTCCATTTGATTAATGATAGAAAACAAGAATAATTTCTACATAAATTTCAAGAATTACAAATTCATTTGACATTTACTTACATACGAGATTTGTAATATTGAAAAATTAAGAAAAGAATAAGATAATTATTTTTCTATGTTTAGTTTTAATGCATTATCAGCTTATTTCATTTAAATGAAAGCTAAATTGATATATTTGTGTTAGATTTTTTGTAAATGCCAACTTTCAGGGAGAAAGAAATGTTGAAAAAAGGTATGAATGTAGTATTTATGACATTATTTTTTGTCCACAAAGAATACTCTAGAGCCTAAAAATGATATGTAGTATGTGTTTTTATACACAGATTTATTAGGGTAATAAATCTGGTCGTTATTGTTCTATAAAATTAACAAACTATGAACTGTGTATGCCCTAATAACTCGAACAGCAATAAAAAGTTATCTAAAAATTAATCTTTTAGCAGTTACATGATCACTCAACTTTTATAAATTCGTGTAAGGCTAATTTTTGTCTGTGTCCACCATGTTATATAAGTGGAACAAAACAGTCCATGTCAGTATCATATAAACAATCATTTTGATATCAACCTATGAGATAGATATATATATATATATATATATATATATATATATATATATATTATATATATATAACAAATTGGGCTTGTTATATAAGCAGTAGCATTTAATTTACATAACAATTTTTGAAAGCATATTTTAAGAAATATTTCATGTATTTTTATTCGAATTTTTAAAATTGCCATGTTTCTATTGATAATTATTTTCTTAATTCATCATATTTGTTTAGAATGAATTATATATGTCTTGTCAAAATTCAGTCATAAGTGAGATAAAATATTAATGTTTCCATTCAAAGTGAAAAGTATTAATAAAATAAAAATAATCTTGGCGTCTAACATTTTGTTTTTTTTTTTATGTGGACATAAATCATTTTCAAAATATCAAAATTTTTATAGAATTCTATAATTTCAAGCTGGCAACATGAGTTAGAATTTTACTTCTTGCAGCATTTTTTGTAACCATTTATTACAGATTAGTCAAGTGGAACTAAAAAAAAAAATTCAGAATTATCTAAATAAGTCAAAATATTAAGTTCAGTTAGATTTTCTGTACTGAATTTTTTAAACAAGTAAAAAATAATAATTTTACTGAATAAATCATTATTAATATAGACATTAGAAAATGTACATGTTCAGCTCTAATTAGCTATGTCTAGAGTAGAACATTCAAGTGGATATGGTATAATGACAAAAAGAAATTTTAAAAAAATATCTTGCTGATAATGTTATTCATGCAGAAATTTTAGCGTCGTAAGAGAACTTTTATAACCGGCAAATTGACTTATTTGCATTTTTATTTTTTGGCCAACTAAAATTAAACACTTAAAAAATGCGTACCTGTAAGAAATATTGCTGATCCCTGATATCTATGCCCCAGCCATCTTGGATTGTTTCAGAAGAATTTTTTTATGTTGTCAATTAAATTTAAACCATATATTTAAAAAAAAAAAAAAGACACGGTTTAAGAGTAATAACATAGCTATAAATAATGAAACTTTAATTTCTCTTTTAAACTTTGGAATTCTGTCAAGAAATTACTTATTAATGAATGTACATTTCAATGAGAATGTTATCCCAGTATTCTTTCTAATGACCATGCACAAATTAATGCTTGCTTTGTCTATTAATTGTTTAGATCAGTGGTTCTTAAATGGTGCACCCTGGAAGATGTCTAGATGCACCCTGGCATTTCAGCAAAATATATCCAGATATAAATAATAAATATATTTACTTTATTATATTACGGTTATCTGTCTCATTGTGGATAGTCCTCGAGGAAAGTTTTTGTTTTGCTGTATGGAACTGGTAGGAGTTGCTGGTTGGTCCTCCATACCTAGTTCAAGAAAGTTGATTACTAAAAGATGTATTATGTAACATAAAATGATGACGAGGATCGTTTATTTAAAAGTTGCCTTATTTATACTTTCATAATAATTTATCATTTATAATTTATCACTTATTTGGTTCTAAACAAATGTAAAAGTTACTTTATCATAAACATATCAATTGGGATTACTTATTCTATTCTAAACACAAGAATGAATAAACTTAAGGTATGTTTCTTTTTATATTGCATTATTTCTTTTCTGCAATATTTGACTTCATTATATTTTTTCAAAATTTGTGTATAGTGTACCTACAATTATTGGTAGGATTTCAAGTGCACCCAGACTTCAAAAAGTTTGAGAACCACTTGTTTAGATAAAAACATTGTCTTTATAATATTCTTGCAAATTCTTTGCTGTTTCTATTTAAAAAAAAAAACATTTTAAATATTTGACAGATGAATAATTAGTTGTAAAATACTTGATAATATTAAGAATACTTGTCAATACTTGATCAGTATTCCTTGCAGAGATCATTAATTTCTTTCATTATACCTGAAATCTTGAGAACTTATGAGCAGATAGATATTCTGTTATTGGAGTCACTGGAGTTGGTTCTTGTTTCAAAAACTGATCAAAGATGATCCTGTAAGATTTATCATTTGACACTAAAGATGATCACATATGACAGACAAGGACGTTAACAATGAAGTGATATCAATCTGGTTCTCATTAACAGCACAGCACATAACCTCCACTCTTACTGTCAAATATATCTGAATATACACATTTGAAGGTGCTTGTACAAGTGTCTGTCTGTCTGCTATGTATGCAGAGCTATAAACAGGAATATGTATGTAAAAATTAATATAATTTTACATCAATATTATGCATGTCTTTGTGATTTGTTTTAATGTAAATTCAATGTATACATTCATAAAGTCATTAAAAATTAATGCATTCATATGAATGTGTGTATGTGTGTGAAATGAAGTCTATGTGTGTCTAAAAGTGGGTAATTGATGGCAACATATGTATGTGTGTCTGTATCTTTGATCATCTCATCATTGTCAATGTCTTCTGGGATGTGCAAGTTATAAAAACTGACAAAGCTGTCTAACATTTCAGGTGTCACATGATCCTACCTCTTGCTTTGCCTAATTGCTCTCAACCTATCCTGTCATCATATTACCTCCAAAGTAAGTTATTTTAAAATATGCTTGTGAAATCTGACATGATTGTTCATAATTTACAGCATCCTTATTCATTGTGGGACCAGCCTTTTTCTTTCTCAGAGATCAAGTACTCCGACATTTAATGCTATTTCAATTCTCATATCCTAAATTCTAATGTGCTTTTGTCTGCTTTTTCTTCATTTCCTACTTCAAACTTTTAAACAATTAGATGTTTCGCTTATCCTTTCATTACTTTATATATATATATATATAAAATGTGTGGAGGGACTGAATCAATAATTTTGTAGCTTTTCACTTATTATTCAATTTCTGATTAACAGAAAAGCATTAGTTTAAATGCATTTAGAAGAAAGGAGATTATGGTGTATATATATAAATATATACACACACACACTGTGTATAAATATTTTTTTTTATTTTAGGCTACATATTGATATAACTAAATTAATGGACATGGGAGAAACTTCTTTTATTTTGAAGTTGTAATATTTTCATGTTTCTAACTTGATAAGCTTTGTTATTAAGCTACATTTAATCTAAAGTATACATAGTTAAAATGCTGCTAATTTTAGATATGCACTGAATTGTAAATATTATTGACCTAATATCTAAACCAATACTCAAAATCTTGATATTGACGTCTACATTTTTCTGGATGCAACCAACTTATTTTGGTGCTTCCTTTTATCTTTGAAGTACTAAATTGTGATAGGCTTTAACCAGATATATGTAACAGAAAAAATACTTGCATCTGAGAATACCTTTCATTGATTGTACAGATGAAGAGGATGGTAGAAAAGCAGAAATATTATGAATTATGTTTGTTAGTCCATTAGTAAAATATTCATTTAATACAATGAAGGAAAAATTAAAGGAATGCATTTTGTGGTAACACTTTATAACTGACACTCAATTGGTTTTAAGAGAATTTAATAGTTTTATTTTTAATTTGTGGCATATTCACTTATTGATCTTCACAAATGAGGGTTTAGTAAAAAGATATTTACACTGATTTTGAAGAATTAGGAATGTTGTTTTTCACCGTAAATAATTTTTGCCTTAATGCATGCAATGAAAACATATTAACATATGCATCTGCTTAAAATTAGCTCAAAGTTTGTAACAAATTTTCTTTACTTTTCTCTTTGAAAGACTTGAAATTAGTGAAAAAAGTGGTTCTCCAATAACTGTTTTGGAACCTTCATAGCATCCATTCTGACTAAGACTTAATAAGCAAAATTTCAATTCCACCTGAGCAATATGTTGAATTTCCTTACTCAATCATTCTATTTCATACCACAAATTGAGCTAACAAAATACTGATAAAACAAATCCAGTTAATGAGTAATGCTAAGATAACAATGGATTTATAGATGTCAATCTTAACTTTTAAAAGTATATAACAAATTTTACATAGCCTGTGATATAAGCTTCTGAATACTGTGCTAGTTTTGATTATTCTTAACTAAATTTCCCAGTTCATTTTTTTTTTGTTATCTCCAGCAATTTATTGCCATTTTTGTCAATCAGAAGTGTTCTATCTGAAGAATAGATTGTAGATGATCTGTCTGAAAATTAGCACAAAAATATCCTTCAAGTACTGATAAAAGGAATTGCTGTTGTCTTCATTTTCCACCAGTCCACTTTCATTTGCCTTGAGGTTAGTCTATGCTTTATTTTTTCCCAAATTTTGTCAGATATCCAGATGTTATGGCATCTGTGCATGTCTTCTTGCAGTGGTGATGTTTTTCTTTCTCAAAACTCTTGGAATTATTGCTGTTCTGCACTTAGGATTTATCTTATCCTGAAGGGTTCTTACATTTCATGATGCAATAAACAGTTTTGTTTTCTAGCTGATTCAGGTGCATTATGTGAATGCCCAGTCATTTGCACCTAATGACAGGAGTATTTTTCAAGGAATACTATTTTTAGTTAATTTTTTATCAATCTATCCTCTGCTAGGGGAAATCATTTTCTTCTCTTAGATGAGTTGCTTTATTGCAAAGGGAGAACATGAGACCTAGGAATTTTTAATTTATACAAATCTCTCTCTTATATATGCATGCTAAAAAAACGTGTTCAGGATAAATCCTCAAGAAATACTAGCCATCACCAATAGCCAGGACAATGTACCAAAAGTGAGAATCTCCAAAAACAACTCTGCCACTTTGGACTATCCTGGGGTCTTATTCAGGATGCCACCAATTGGCCAAAGAACTAGATAATTGGTACATGGGATCTGTTTAAAAAAAAACACTTTAACATCTTTTTTTTTCTTCTCACATGGAATGTTTCCTACCTACTTTGAGGTATGAGATTTTCTTTTTGTCTACTGCAAAAATATGCACACCACACTGAGATTCTTTGATCTCTGGTAATTCTTCACTACAACATCTTATATATCACTTTGCAGCAGTTCTTAATTGATGTAAGTTTTCTTAAAAACCAACAATATTCTTTCAAGAAAGTCAGTAAATAAAATTAATTAAAAAAAACTTAATGAAGAATTTTTATTAGTCTGTAATGAAACATGAATCAATATATATGCACTGAATTGCTAAAAGTTATGAGATAGAGATATGTAAAGGTAATGGTAGGGGACACCATCATACCTTGTGATGTAATGAATATGCATACACATGGGTTCCCCCTCACAGTAATATGATTGGCTGGTGTCAGCCATAAATACAGGCTGATGCGGAGGTACATAGAGGACACCTATTGAGTATGCCTATTGCTTACCACTATGACTAGGACCAGTTCCATTACAGTTACCTGCTAGATTGTCCTAACTATTTACAGTAGTGAACATCCACTTTGCTACTTTGAACAAATATATCCCTTTCCGGACCATGGAAATATCAAGCCCTAGAGTTGCCTCTGTGACATTTGGGAAGTCACTGTAAATATAAGCTAAGTTGCTCATGATCAACCAATATGAATTATCAAACAGGTTATGATAGAACAGACATACCATTTCTGAAATTTAGAGGACATTTGATATCTTTAGATCTATGATGTTGGATGGTACTGAGAACACCTGATGGAAGACATTAACCCTCAGAGGAACCTAGCTAGAATTGTCTACGATAAATGACAAATGACACAGGTTCAAATCATATCCACATTCAGTGCTGGCAGTACTAGGTACCTACCCAAGAAATCAGTTCAGGAGGAGAAAACATCCAAGGTGTCCCTCTTAATACCATGAGACTAGATACAGCATCTCACCTAGTCCTGCCATGACTTGAAATATGTGGCCTGATCAAATGAGGCATTTCCATTTATTTTAGCCATCCTGGGTATGACGATAAACTACGTCCAACAGCAAGGCCTCTGATCAGGGGGTTTTGAGGAGCGTGAAACCATTTCTTAATTGCTGATGTTCCCAGGTCCACCTTGTTAGGGTCCCAGCTATGGGTAAATAGTTAACCCCCAAACTGGCACCAAAACACTATGAAAGTATAAAAATAGGTTTTAATACCAGAAATACTTTGTAAAAAAAAAATTATCAGCAATACATTTTTGAAAAACAAATATCACAAGCAATACATTTTTTGAAAAAAAAAATATTACCAGCAAAAGAATATTCTTACCAGAAATAGATTTTTTGAAAAAAAAGTATTACCAACAATGAACATTTTGTCGGCATTAAATAACCCATTGAGGTTGATATGCCATAAACCAAACCAAACCTATTTTAGGTTGATGGAATGGTTGGGGTGTGGTACTCCATGAGGCTATGGAACCTAGTTGTCAACTAAGCACTGTGCAGGCTGGTGTTGATTCCATAATGGTGTAGGATGTATTCATGGGATATGGTTGGGTCCACTTAAATATACCATTTACTGGTGACTTATGTTTTATTGCTTCATGGCCATTTCAATCTATTCATGAGCTGCATCTAACTTTACAATGATGGGTTATTTTAACAGGATAATACACTATAAGTTGTCCAAGAATTGCTTTGAGGAGCATGCTGGATACTTTCAATGAATGATAGGGGCACCACATTAACATACCTAATTAAGTATTTATGGGATGTAGTTAAGAGATCTGTTCATATGCAAAATCCTGTACCCCAAAAATATCAGGGATTTGTGAATAGCTATTGAGGTGGCATAGCTTAATATCTCCATTTGTGAAATCAATGCCATGTTGTTGAATTTTGCTGGGCTAGAGTAGTGCCACATAATACAAGGTACCATGACCTTTGACATGCTGGTGTAGATACAGTATATTCTAACATTTTATGCAAATACAAATTTCAGCAGTTATAAAACTAATGGTTGGAAAATTAAAAAATGTTGATCAAATATAATTCTTTTGTGTATGTAGAATATCCCAAGATCTTTGGTTGCAGTATGAAATTGAACTGAGTTAATGCTTGAATGTATAAAGAATTATTTTTTAGACTATTCCACTTTTTATGCAATCATCTAAAAGAAAAATGAAAGAGAAAGTATATAAAGATACAAATGAAAGCCATCAATATTTCATGCAAAGAAATGTCATACAAAACTCCTCATGGAAAAATGGTTGCAACAGAAAAGCAGAAAAGTAATATTTACTGGTATAATTACCATTCTTTCTAATGACTTGAAACAGTCAGCTGTCAACAGAATCTAATTTGATAATTCCATCAGGATAATGACTTTGAAAACAGGTATTATTGCTTTTCAGATTTTTGGGATACAAACTACTTGTTACTCTCATAAACATGCCTCTTGACAAAAAAGGACAAACAATTGTTTGATGCACTTTTGTATGTGGTATTGTGACATTTGAGGTGTATTTGGAGTCACAGTGGCTTCAAATAACTCTTTAATACTGTAGCCATCTGTTCATGTCAAATTTCAATTGGGTTTCTATTTATAAAATTAAAGTCAAAGATTTTTTTTATCTTCTTTATCAGGTTGTGCACTGTATGCAACCAGTTTGTAGCAAATGTCTTGATCATATGATGACCTCTTGCAAGGAATTTAGCAATTTGGAATGTTATTTAATGACCATGAACTATTTGAACAATGTTTGCTTTATTGTTGAAGCATACTTTAATTTTACATAAAAATTGCAACGATGATAACGAAGTACTTTCCCATAAATTGCTTCCATTTACTATTATGCAGAACCACATTTTACTGAACATGAATATGCATGTCAATAGTGTCAAAATTTTGGTCAAATTAAGTTTGAATGACTACACTAATATGAAGATACTGTAAAAACATGTAACTTGCATAAATTGTTGAAATGCACAAGCATAGTGTGCATGCATATGAAAACTTATGCAAGTCAATATTTTCCCAATAGTATTAAGCTACTGAAATAAAGAAAATGAAAATACTAGCTAAATGAGAGAGAGAGAAAAAAAAATGGCTTTTATGATGTCATAAAAAGAATTTTTTTTTTAAATTAAAGGGTAATTTCAAAGAAAGTGATTTGGCCAACAACAAAATATTTGAAGAAATTGTTAATGTGCACAGATAAAAACTATGTTGTATATTAAGAACAGGAGTTAGATATGAAAACAAGTAAACTATCACCTTTAAGTAAACATTAAAAAAAAAACTGTAAGCTGACCAAAGTAGCATTAATTTCTAAACAGTAATATTATTGGTCCTGATCTGATGTCTCAGCTCAAGTCATTTTCTTACCACTGTAAGGTTACCACTCTGTCTTTTTTATAAATACTTTCATGGTAATTGTTCAAATGACCTCTTTGCTATGGTACCTAGACTTTATGAATTTAAGGACAGTACTAGACTGGTAGTGAGATCTCATCAATTTACAGTAGAGATGGTTAGATGTAGCCATAAGTTCTATGCTAACAGTTTCTTTTCTTGCACTTCTTACTTGTAGAACTTCCTAACTGGCTCCATGCTTTCCAGCCAACTCTAATCTGCAAAAATTTAAATGCAATATCAATCGCTATCTACTGTTCACCTGATTACTTTCTTCTCTTTCTGCTCATCATTAATGTTTCTCTTCCTAATTCTTCCACACTCTGTAACCCCTTGTGTTTTAGTAGTATTACTGCCTTGCTTGGGGTGAATCTAATTTAAAAAAAAAACAATGTGTAGAATTTAGAGATATGCTTGATAAAAAATTGTTTCCTTATGGAAATTATCAACCAACATGACTTAGAAGAGAACAAGTTGGGATGAGTAATGTTTTGAGATCATATTGTAGGCATAAAAGTGTACATCCCATCAACCATGATGATAATCTCTATCTACAAAAGACAGGATGTGTGTGTGTGTGTGTAACGAATGCACGGCCACAATTTTCAATGGATTTGCACCAAAATTTAAATGCACATGCTCCAAGTTAGCAGGAAGGCCAAGACCAATGTTGTATTTTCCCAACTCCCATCAATAGTTGAAATAATCGATTTTTTTCATGCTTCTACAGCAGTTTTCATGTAGTTTGCTGCAATCTTCTACTGGCCAGAGTGAGAGCCAATAACTGGCTGCCACGAATAGGTAGGAAGATTCTATTGGCCAGCATGAGGGCCAACAGCTGACTGACACGAATGTTAACTAGCATGCAAAAAAAATCAATAGCTGCATTCCTCACAAGTGGGAAAAATTTAAATCTGCATGGCACTTTACTCCAATTGACTCATTCACTTGCTTAAAATCAACATTGATTCTGATTCCACAGAACTGGGTTGGGTGTGAAAAAGTATTTGTTGTTAACATTTTTTTTTCATTTGGTTTTTCCAGTTATGAGTCCTTTTTTAAAGCTGTTCGTTTTTTGTTCATTTTGTTTAGTTCTTTTTTTGCAACAGATTTAATGTTTAGTATAGAGCTTAGAAAAAATTTACAGTGTGAGATAGGCAAGAAGTAAGGCATGTAGCAACATCAGCATGGCAAAGGGCACTCCTTTAAAGGCAAGGAAGGGCAAAAATATTTTAAGTCAAGTGATAGTGATTGCTGTATGAGTCGTAAGATTTTTGAATCAAGCACAGGCAACGCCAGGCCATGCTGCTAGTATCAAGATAAATGCTGGGAATTATGGTAAGTTCTTGGGTAAGAAACTTTTTGAGTAGTATATACAGACACATTAATGAAAAAAGCTTTATATGTAAATGTTCACTTGAAAAATTTTTTATTGAAGAAACAAAAAATCAAAAGGAAATTTCCACATAGGTCAGCAGCACATCTAAGCTTTAAAAAAATGTATATTGTATATGCAGAATAGAAGGAAAGAAGCTGACAATGGAAAGATGAAATAATTATTACTACAATTAGCATTAAAACTTGTAATTAATAGATTCAGAATTAATGTATTCATTTCTGTAGCTTAATTACCATATATATATAAAATAAACTAAAAGACACCTACCTATGTAAATCTTCCTTGCACCCATATAATAAGAGCTCTATGATATGGTGTAGAGTTTCCGAGTTGCTGGAGTCATTGCAATCCAGGTACATTCCAGGGCCGTCCATAACTCAGCTGTGTTTGTTGGAGTTGGATACAGGGAATTTAGTTATCAGTGTCTCTCATACATGCTTAATAGGGTTTAAATATAGCAAGTGTGAACAGCCAATCAAGTTTCATGTCACTCGAGCATGATGGGGTGTACATTATCTTACTGGGACAAATCATTACAACCAGGTATCATAGTGAGCATAAAGAGGGGCAAATAATCTGCATTAAACTTGATGTATATCACACCTGTCAAAACAAATCCTGTTTTCATGAGTGGTCCCAGCAAATTACAAATGAACACCTTCACACCATTACAAAGCCACCATAAGTATACATATCAAACAGCTGACAGGCTGGATCCATGTTGTCTTATCCACATACAAACTCAACTTCCTGCTTGAAAGAGCTGAAGCCATGACATCTGACTAGATAACTTCGCCCCAATCTTACATGGTCCAATTATGATTTTCTCTCGAGCCACTGTAACTGATGCCATGGTACCAATAATGATATGCTTGTTGGTCAACAACTAAAAAAAACATGGAATACAGTGTTCTTTGTATAAAGCATTCATTGAAAGATTGAGCAATACCAGCATTGAATTTGGATATGATTTGATGCAATGTTATCCTTTGTTTGGTGGGCAACCATTTTCATTGGTTGCTAGTGGCCACATTCTTGCCTCACCTGTGGGAATTTTCAGTTTTCAGATACTGGCTGGGGTGTCTTGAATTTACATATTTCAGGTATACTCTTACTACTGTTGCATGAGAAAAATCTAAAGCCGCTGCCTCATTGGAGTAAGTATGTCTTCTTTCTTGAACCCAACAATTCTTTCACAGTTGAACAATATTAAATTCTGTTAGCATCTTATATCTGTCACAGCTGCACTACCTCTTTAGCTATTATTTTTTACACAAACATCAACTGAGATCATTTCTACAAGAGAGAAAGAGCGGAAGGTGAAAAATATTTCTATGTGATGCTGTCTAATTTTAGGTTTACACACACACACACACATATATATATATATATATATATATATATATATTGATGCATGTTTCATTAAATAATATAGACAAGTTTTGTCTATTTTAAGTAAATCCTTTCATATTGTCATTATCATTGAAAGATGAAAGCAAAACACCATATTGATACATGTTTTTTAATCCTATCTAAGCTTTTGGCTTACATAAGCCATTATCAAAGATGACAAATTACATTTCAATATATTAAACAATACACAGACAAAACAATAATGATAGTCTGTTTTTGTTGCATGAAAGATTTCCAAGCAACGACAAACTCGTGTACACAAGACGCAAAAGCAAAAATCGCACCGCAGCTCGTGATGTTACACATGACCACACGAGAGTGAAAACGAGAAGCAGTTGGTATAAACCAATGGCTTCTGTTATCAATTATAGGCATTTAAGAATATTTGTGGAGATTTCATAGTTTGTTCAGGTTATATGTATGTATGTATGTATATATATGTGTGTGTGTGTACTGTTAAACATATTTTTCCCTGATTCATGAATTATACATCTCTGCTCAGTTTTTTATCCTAATATAAACAAAGGAATTTTATAAATAGATTTTTCATTTATTAATCCAACATATTTTTATTAGTTAAACAATATTTTTAGTGGATACTCGTATCTGAGTAGATACTCTGTTAATTTATTTTCATCTACCAGCCTAAATATTTGAGAAATCTTGTTAAAAAAATATATGCCCATATGAAGATTTTTCATTGCATATTTTCAAAATTATGATCCAGACAATGCAATGGAATCACAAGCAACAATCAACATTTTGATAGGTTTCTTGGACTTTTGTGAAAACTTTCCATCGCCCTATCTTGCTTTACAGGACTCATTGATATCCATGGTCTTTTAGGATACTTCTTATACCCATCATTTAAAGTAACATCAGCTTTAGACTTATCTCTAATTTGTTAGATTGTAAGCTGTGTGGGTAGACCTGAATTAAACTCTCTTTAATATAGCCTTTGAACTTCAACTGCATTTTCATACTTCCAGTAGCATTTAAGGATGAATGTTCTTTGTTCAGAGCTTAGCCTGGATTATATTAGTAATACTAACATGTAAATCTGAAAAGAAAGCAAGTTGACTTGAGCCATACACATAAAAAAACTGTTTACTTTTTTTGAGGCACCATACATACATTATATATAAATCTCAATAAAAACAACACTTTTTAAAATTTTTTTCTATTAACTTTGTTTGAGTAATCTACCCCTTTCTTCAAACCTCTTTCAAAAAAATGAACATGTCATATTTGCCTACAATCAAATTAACTCACCCACCTCCACTCTCTGAGCCTGCTTTTCGATTTAGCATAGATATGACATGTAATTGATTAATCAAGACATACCCACAAGTCTATTTTTAATTCTGACCTTATGTTCCTCCCCCTTAAGCTTTCAGAAAAGAGGTAACACTTTGTTTTTAAATTTCCTTTAAAATCATTTAATCATTACTTACTTACCATTGCCTGAAGAAGTACAATTATAGTACTGAAACATGAAAGCTTTTGTGCAACAATTTCAATGTTTTTATTATAATTTCTTATAGAATATATATATATATATATATATATATATATACAAATATAAAATTTGTCACTTAGCTGATGTTATATTCAGCACGTCAACTCTGGAGTTTCATAGACAAACCCTTTTTGTAATTGTTCAGTCAACTCATCAGGAAGTTTCAGCAATTGACTACCATTTTTCTCCTTTTTTATTTTTATAAGTTGGAATGAATTAATTTATGCACTAGTTGGTATCTCTTATTGATGTTAAGTTGATTTTTTCTCATTTTTTCTATGTGTATATGTGCACACATGTCAAATGCTGAGGTTATATATATATATATATATATATATATATATGTGTGTGTATGTATTAAATTTTTACACAATCAGGTACAGTACCATCAACTTCAGATTTTCCATGGATGTATTACTATTAAATGATGTTCTATAGTATATCAATGTTTTATTTTGTCTTTAATAGCTGAATATACTTTTGTACATCTATATTTGAGCATATCTTACTTCTTTCCTTAATTAATTATGGAAGATCATTAACCTAATATACATTATCTTCTGCAATTCAATGCTTTCCCAAGGACATACTTATATTTGTGTGATAAATATCTGATGTGACCTGCAACTTATGTCTTCATTAGAATATTTATTATTTATGTCTTTATTAGAAGTATTTACAATGATTTGTTTAATCATTTTATATGTTTACTTTTTTTAGTATATCATAGCCCTTTTATTAACACTTTTAGAAATTGAAACTTCTACATCTTTTTGCATTAATGTGAGTAACCCCAAGGCTCTATCCTTGGACTTATATCATCCCTAATTTTCATCAATGATCTTCCTGATGTGATCAGTTCTCAACTTGGTATCTATGCTGATGACACAACTATTTACTCTTGTTTTAATGATAAGTCTGATTTGTTTGAGATGGTCAAATTACAATCTGTTATTAAATGGGTCAAGAAATGGCTTGTTAATTTAATACTTCCAAAATGAAACCACTCTCTTTTAATCATCTTAGAGAACATTTTTTGCCTTCCATCAGCATGGCTGATGCTAGCCTCCTTCTCTGGCTAACATTCTCTGCTGACATGAAGTAGAAAGATTATATTGAATCAATTCATAGGTCTCCTGTCAAAAAGGTTGGTTTACTGTGTCGTGATAGACAGTCTTACTAGCCAAAATCTATATTAAACATTTATGAGTTGACTATCCAGTCATGCATTGGAATATTGCTGCTATATCTGGTCTGGTATTTCTGCTACGTATTTAAATATTCTTGATAAAATAATCTGTAATGTCATTGATCTTGACCTGGCATCTCCACTTTCGTCACTTTTTCACTGGTGTAATATAACTTTTCTGTGACTTTTCTATAAATATTTTCATAGTAATTGTTCATATGAGCTTTCCACTTTGCCACCTCATATTTAAACAGTATTAGATTGGCACCTAGGTCTCATCATTTTACATTTGAAATGGCTAGATGTAACCATAAGTTTTATACTGATAGTTTCTTCTCTTTCACCTCTCACTTGTGGAACTCTTTTGTTTTACTTCCCAGTTAATTTTGTTCTTCAAAAATTTAAATGCATTATCAATTTTTATCTACTTAATTCCTGTTCTTTTATTGTTCTCTCTCCTTAATAATGTTTTTTCTTTTTTTTTTTTTTTTCACATATTCTTTCACACCCAGTAACCCTTTGCATCTTAGTGTTTTTATTGCCTTGCTTGGGGTGAAAAAAATCTCAGAAATTAGCTATCCTTTTTAACTTTCTTTTAACAAAAGTTTGTTTGTTCTTAAAATCAAAAAAATGGTAACATTATTATTTTTTTTCATTAGAAAAATCATTGATATATATTTTTTGAATGGGCATAACCTTCATATCAATGTTACACAAAAACAAAATTCTATTTAATTTGTAACCAATGATTTTTTTCTTGACATATCTTTTTTCAGTTTTTTTTTATTTACAACCTTATTGAAATTTATATTTTTTTAAAGAAAATTTAAAACATTTGAAAGAAAAACTTGAAATATATACGCACATATTTTGTATTTAGTGTCTCACCTTCACTCAGATGGTGGAATTAAATGCCATCTGTAAAATTTCTGATCAATAGCAATATTAATTTAGGAGGTCAAAAACAAATTACTGTCATATTACTTTACTCAGGTAATTATTGCAATATATATTGCATAAAATATATTGCATACACACGTCTGCTTTTATTTCATGATACATTTTGCATGAGCATGAATCTTGGATCTTACCTCATAGTAGGCATCCATTATCTCTTCTCTCGCCAGCTATGGATTGCATCACATGACAGCCTGGGCCCTTTAGCTTTGGCTGGCAACCATCCTATCACAGAAAGAAACCATAACCTACTACAGGAAAATCTTCTGACTAGTCAGGCATGAATCCAAAGAAACATGATGACTCGAGCATGTATTACATATAGCACTTCACAGACTGACTTATTCAGTAAAAAATTTCCTATAGAAATGATATAGATTAAATGTTTTTTTGTTTGTTTGTTTTTTGTTTTTTTGTTTTTTTTTAAATCACTTTAATTGAAATATTACAAATATCTATAATGTGGGAGTTTGCAAGAAGATATCAATGTCTATGAAATCAACATTTTTATGGTTGTATATTTATTAATATTAATGCTTATTTCTTACTAGCTAGGACATAACTATAATCCTAAAAGCAAAATTCTATGTTTTATTTGTTTGCAAAAAAAAATGTTAAAATTCTACAAGTAATAATTTTATAAAATCCATAAAATATCAAATAAAAAATATTTCATGTTATTTGGAATAGAAATGATACTCTATTTTCTCAGATTACTATTCTTTTTCTAGCCAAGAGACTTAGATATTTTTCTCAATCTTACCCTATGTTTATCTAAGAATGAGGTACTTATATGTGATATTACTCTTTGTCATATAGTAAGAAAATGAGTAACTACCAACACCGACGTTCGAACGTGACACTCTGGACTTATGAATATATGTTTTCTACCAGGTGTATAAATTAGCGGTGTCAGGCTACTGACTGCAGTGAGTATTGAGTGACTATTGAGTGGAACTATCCAGTCGAATTAGTGTGATTTGTATGTGTTGATGATTTGGGATTTGATTTACCGGACATTAAGCCGAGCCGTGCTACTAACAAGGTATTCACTGAAATGGTTAATTATCTTTGGTTGACTTTTACTTCTTTGTTCTTGTTAAGTATTTATTTGCAGTTGTAATTAAATACTGTTTTATCTTAACATTGAAATCTTGAGTTATACTTAATTATTAATGGTTATCGTATGTCACAAAACTCTTTTAAACCATAAGCAATCATAATAAAACCATAATCAAAAAATGAAATTCCAGACAGAGGAAACTTAGCATTGCTAGGAAATTTGTTCATACAATTGGCAAACATTAAAAAAGAATATTAAATACTTCTTGAAATATGTTGAGTTTGAGAGTGGGAAAATACTTCATAAATTTAAAATTGCTTAATCAAAATCTAACTGTAATAGCTTTTGGCAAAACAGTTATTTACAATAACTTACAAATGAAAAACTTCATGAGAGAATCAAAACTTATTGCTTTGAAGATTTTCTGAGAAATAAAAATACAAGTTGAATTAAGAATTTTATCATAAAGTTAATTAACCTGATTAGAACAAATTTAGAAGTTTCTGTACTGAGAATATGACAGGAATAAGAAGATAGAGAAAGGGATGGTTTGATCTCAAGTACTTTCCAAAAAGATTGGCAGAAAATATAGAAAAATTACTAGAGAAATGAACAGAAACTTAACTGTATAAATCCTACTCTCAGATGTACACTACAGTTACTGTTGATTTTGTAATAATGAAGAGTTTAGTAATGTAAATAGTAGTATTTATATTTATTATTTTATAAATATTCAATTTAAACTTCAAATATGATGTCTATACCATTGATATATTTGAAAAGATCAAATGACTTCAGCCAAATTAATATTGAATTAAATGCATACTTTCATGTTGCCCCCCCCCAATGCATACAAATATATATATTTGCTATATTCTATTGCAATCTTCAATATCTGTCTAGGACACATGGCCCAGTGGATAAAAGCATTGGTAATCCAGTGATTTGACTCAAAGAGCTGTGAGTTCAATACCTGGCTACAAGTGAACAAAAACATGGAGAGTTGAGTAAAAGGGAAATAACTGATACTGAGATATCTGGAAGAAGCATAGCACGTGGAACTAGAACAATCTACCCTGGTGGATGAAATAAAGGGTTTGGTTTGAAATTTCAATTACCTGAAGAAGCCCGGAGTGTACAAAGGTTGAAATGTCATGAATATGGCAACAAAGATAAGGATAACAGCCCAAACATTGTAAATAGTATAAATAATGGAATCTTCAAATTAATAACAGTCGGACTGTTTTAAGCAGTGTAAATAATGGAATCTTCCAATCAGTATATATTGAAGATTCCATTATTTACACTATTTACAGTGTTTGGACTGTTATTCTCCTCTTTATTGCCACATTCACACACACACATACATATATATATATATATATATGTAGGTAGCAAATTCTCTTTTAGACATGTCTGATTGATTAAATTACAGACGTTATATCTGCTAATTTTAATAAAATCCATTCATACTCACAAATAACCTTCCATGTATTTATGTTAAAGGATGAGAGAAATGTGCTATAGCTGTTTAAATTTCTTTTATTTTCATCTCCTAAGTATTTTTGCTCTTTTCCCAAGATTATCTTCAGAAGTGCAAGTGGTACAAAACTATATGTTGTTCATTAATATAAAAAAAACAACCAGCAAAGCCTCTTGCATTCTCAACTATAAGATGAATGTCCAGATAACTACAAAACAGCACTTATACAGAATTTAATTAACCGAACACAAATTGATTCCTCCACAAAATATTTTCTACAATGAACTGAAAAATATTAAGTAGACTCTCAGTAATAATGACTTACCAAACCACATTGTAGATGAACAAATAAGATGATATATAAAAAACCTCAACACACATCAAATAGAATATAGTACTTCTCCAAAGGACATTAAATATATTAAACTACTATATTGTAACCAGATACATGCTAACTACAAACAGGATAAAAAAATCATAAACTTATTTGTACTAACATATCTTCTATGGATTCTAATAAAAATAAAATTAATTATATATTATAAGAAATACAATACAACAAATTTAATTATCCGCAATAACTCCTCCCCATTAACTGTTGTATTACATAAAACCAACATTATATACCAATTTAAATGCCCCTTGTGAAAATGTATCTCTGACAACAAAACAGATATATGTTGGGTATACAACAAATACACTAACAAGAAGGCTTACACTCCACATGTTTGACCATTCATCTCTTGCAAAACATCTACAACAACATTCCTGTGCACATTCGCAATATAAAAACTTACTAATCAACAACACAACTATCCTACACCATGAAAACAACAAATCTAGATTACAAATACTAGAAGCAATTTATATTAAAAAATTAAAGCCAGCACTGAACAGAATCAACTATAAATACAGCAATAATATTCTGAAATGCCTGTAAAGGAACAGTTTTTTCATGCTTTAATAAACATGACCATGACATTATAAAAAAAGAAAAAAATTCCATAATGGATAATTTTTTTACGTTCTAATGAATGCTCAGCACATTTTTAACCATGTTGCATTTAAAAGCATAATGAAAAAATTACGGTAATAGATAACAACATATCTTTATATAAATACTTAGACTAATGAACAACATATAGTTTAGTACCACTTGCATGACCTGAAGATGATGTTTGAAAAAGATCGAAAGTACTTGGGAAATGAAAATAAAAGAAATTTAAACAACTATAGCACTTTTCTCTCATCTTTAACATCAATACACCGGAGGTTATTCATAAGTATGAACGGATTTTATTAAAGAATTAGCAGACATAATATCTGTAATTTATTCAATCAGACACACACACACACACATATATATATATATATATATATATATATATATATATATATATATATATAAGTGTGATATTAGAAAGTTCTCAAGAAAATCTACTTCCTCAAATCTGAAAAAATAACTTATTTTTCTGCATCCCCTTATAATCAATTATCACCATATATTCTTAAGACTTCTTTATGATCATTTGGATTTCATAGTGACACATTTCCTTATTTACACAAATAAAAGAACTGCTTTCAAGCAGTTTTTACTTTTCTTTCTGCCAAAGAAAATATAAAAGTAAATATAGGCTAAATAGTAATTAATGATGCATAAGTATATACAAATAAGCAATACTAAAATATGCACTGAAATCTATTTGGATAATTATGTTTTCATAAATATGAGAAAATGATTATCCAAACAGCATGTATACACTTATACATGCTGGCAGTTATGCTAACCCAAGCGTATATAAACCAGCAAAAATATGCACACTAGCAAACAAACAAATTGCACATATACTTTTGCATAGCAATCGGCTTACCCAGGAATTTGTAGACATGTGTATAGTTATCTGTAATTGTCTTCTATCTTTACTGCTTCTATCTTAATACAAAATTGAAATATAGCTGTTAACACATACAACAAGGGAATACATTCGGCAATACACAAATATATTTACTGCTCTATGCACAAGCACAAAAGTGAAGTCTAATGCTGCTGAACATCTTTATCTAAGGAAATACAAATTTTGATGTATAGATTCTTTACATGTATTCTGACATATTTCCAGACAAGAACAACTAAAAAAAGATTGGCAATTCAGTGAAATATAAATGGTATTAATTTATAGCACCACTGTATGTCCAAGGTTTATTAAAGTTCTGGTGTCTCTTGATTGAATTACTTATGCTAATAGTATAAACTGCATTCTGAGAATGATGCTCAATGTTTTTGTATAAATTTACCATTTTTAGGCCTTCTGAATATTATAAATAAATAAATGTAGATATAGGTCATAAACAGAGACCGTGATACTTAAAGGTTTCTAATTTGCTTGACTTTATTTTAAAATAACCTGGATATAAATTTGAAGAAAATGTTTTGCAATTCTTTTTTAATCCCATGCAAGGCAATAAAGCCACTAAAACACATGAATTAACTGAGTGTAAAAGAACATGTAAAAAACATTATTAAGGAGTGAAAACAATAAAAGAGGAATCAAGAAGACTAGATAATGATTGACATTGCATTTAGATTTTTGAAGATCAAAGTAGGCTGAAAAGCAAGATGCTGGAAGAGAGTTCATGCAAAAAGTGTATGAAAAGAAACTGTTAGCAAAGAATTTATGGTTATATTTAACCATTTCAATTGTAAAAAAAATTGTAAATTGCTGCCAATCTAGTACTGCATTTAAATTCATAAAGTCTAGGTACCATAGATGAAAGTTCATCAGAACAATTACCATGAAATTATTTATAGGAAAGGCACAGGGAAGCAACATTATTGAAAATTGACTGAAGCTGAGATGCCAGGTCAGGACCAATATCATTGTAGATTCTTCTTTGAATTTTATCAAGCTTCTCTAAATATATAGCAGAAGCAACAGATTAATATATTATGCATAAACACTAACACTGCATTGGATGCAGAATCAAAACTGAAGGCTTTCCAAACCAACATTTGTTTAAGTAAATAGTATATAAAATATCTTTAGATATTTTTATTTGAGATTTTATATGTATTAAGCTGCATACTTGCTTTAAAGTAAGTGTAAATTAAGAATGCATAATTGCAGATTAACAATTCCAAACAACAACTGAAACAATTCTGTAATACAGTGCTTGTCTGATTTCACAAATCACTCGGAAATTTAATTGGTAACAATATTATTGATTACATTTCTTATAACTTTTTATACTTGGAAGAAACAAAGAGTGTATTGGAATGGCTTGATTCAGAAAGTTAAAAAAAATATTACAAATTGGATAACTTAAAGAACTTATTTGAAAATATTTCATTAAAGAAATTAGGCTCTATAGGAAAATATAAAAAATAATCTTTTTACCCATCGCACACTGTATATATTGTCTGAAGATCATCAATACCTATTTAACTACTTATTTATTTTTTGGCAATTTCTGCTCATTTTTGCAATCTAAATAGGCTTATTCCTATTTTCAAAAGATTGCATATAGAATTTAGTATCCTTAACACATAATTTAAAATTCCTATGTACTCAAAACAAAGGTTTATTAAAAGTAATTATTTTAACCTACTTTATGTATCTACCTTCTTTTTTTTTCCTTATATTGTATTTTCAGTTTAGAGCTAGTACCTCAGAAAATATTGTATTGATTATTAATACTTGATGAATTATGCAAATGTAACTTTCAAAAATTAATTTATTTTTTAAATAAGCAAGAAAATCAATCAAGCCTATTTTTGCTGACAGTACTTTCTGTTTTCTTAAGACTTCTTTCTTTCTAGAGTACCTTTTAATATTTTTGTGATCACAAAGCAATATATAGAATTTGGTCTACTTACAATGTACTTGCAATATTGATTTGCCCTAAAATTATATTCTTCTATCCAAAATACAGCACTGGCTTTCCCAGTTATGATGGGGTGATAAGATCAGCAACTCAAAGTAGAGTATAGAAAATTCTCCTTATCTGAACCAACATGTAGGCTAATTTCATTCATAGACCTAATTGATTTGGGTCAATGAAAAATGAATCACATATTAACACTGTAATCAACTAGTTTCCAAGTTCATATAGAAAATATTTTCATTCAGGATGTAATCAACTGTCAGTCTGAACTCAAACTGACCAGCACTCTGTAAGTGAACAGAAACAAAATGTTGAAAGTCAACATATCTGTTGCTCAACTTTTACTGTTTGTTTCTTAGTTATTTATTGACATGCAAATTATTCGATACTCACATATATTAATTTTAATATATGTAAGTAGTTGTGATATATTTCTGCCTGTGCATTACATGCATAGATTTTCAAGTATGTGTGTGTATATATATATATATATATAGTCAAAGCTCAGTCCGATGAAATTCTAATTGATGAAACATGTGACAAAAAACCTTACCAGCTTGTCATATATATATATATATATATATATATAATATGAATAGCTGTATATGAATAATGTGAATTTATTTATATGGATGTATTTAGATTTTTAATATGTTGATATATAGACAGATATAAATAAATATTTGAAATAGCCTGAATATAGTGTCAATAAATATTTACATGTACATCTTTATATATCTATATAAATATGGATGTGTATATAAATATATATATATATATACACACACACTTAGATATTTGGATATGACATGATATTTGTCTTATATTTGAAACTTCATATTAGATGTGTATATTTATATTTAATTTACATATATATATATATATATATATATATATATATATATATATATATATATATATATATATTTTATTTTTATTACTCACCCCCCACAAATAAATGGATGCACCACTATCATTACAATATGGAATAAATATCAATATTTAAATTTATGCAACAGTCAATTTTCAATCAGCATTTAGAAAAAATATATATATATATTTGTATTATTATTATTGTTAGAAGCATATAAATGAAAAAGATTGTCTGTCTGTTAACCTTTTAATTGTAACTATTTTGATTCAGATTTCAAATGTGGATATGGATAGATTTGTAAGAATGTTGTCTAGCTGGTAAAGTGCATAATTTTTTTCACTATTCTTGTAAGATGTAGACTGGATAATATTTTTTTAATCATGCCTCATCCAAGTCAACAAATATTTTTGTTCTCTAGCCATCATATAAACATTATTTTTAGTTTTTCTTATGGAAGATCATTCTGAGTTATGCTCATTAAATTTGTGTTAGAATTAATTACCCTATCTAAGAAGGCAAAATTTAGTTTGGCTCATTGTATAATTATCAGCACAAAAAGAAATTGATTAATTCACAAGTAAATCCCAGTTAGTGTTCTATCTAATGAATTCTACCAGTTTCAGTGTACCGATTCATATTGATGTCATTGAAAGTCAATAAATTGTAATGTATTTTTTTGTTAGGTTAGATTCTTCAGATATTAATTCAATTCAATACTTGTGAACTATCTTTAATAGAGATGCACATGAGAATAGAAAACAATATTGAAGCAAAGAAGATCTCTGGGAAGCAATAATAAAAGTTGCTACAAACAATTTAAAATTTGAAACACTTGAAAAGATAACAAAATTAGATGTTTATTGGATATTGTTGACACCATGTTTTCCCATGTCCTGAGTCTTTTAGAATTTATTTTTGGTTAACTTTGCATAATAAAAAAAATGATACCCACAAAACATTTTATCAATATTTTTTATTAAGGACATATTTCAGCAAAAACTTATATATTGCACATATAAATATGAATTAACATTAATTGGTTTATACTAATTTTTTATTCACAAAATATTTCTGCATTATGAAATCTGACATAGTGTAAAATTTGCATCTTTTTTTGTTTTTTTTCTTTTTTTCATTAGTCATTTCATCAAAAGCAAGTCAATAAAAGCCATGAATATCTGAGAGTGAATAAAACAGGACTCAAAAAACAGGATTCAAGGAGACATAAAATGACGATTGACACTACATTTAAATTTTTGAAATTCATAGTTAACAAGAAAGCAATAAGTCAGAAGAGAGTTCCACAAGTGAGGGTGAAGAAATGATTAACATAGAACTTACAGTTGCATCTAGCAATTTCATCAGTAAAATGATGAGATCTAGCTGCCAATTTGATACTGCACTTAAATTCTGGAAGTCAAGGTACAAAAGAGGAAAGCTCATCAGAACAATTACATTGAAAATATTTATAAAAGAGTCTCAAGAAAACTGTTATGGTGATCTGAAAGTAACTGAAGTCTAGATCTAGGTCAGGACAATGACACTGCAGATTCTTCTTCGGATTTTGTCAAGAATATCTAGATATATAGCAGAAGCTCCAGACCAAATGTGGCAGCAATATTCAATGCACAGACAAATGGTAGACTTATAAATGTGTAAGTAAGATAGATTCTGGTGAGAAAAATGATCTAACACAACATAATGAAACATCTTTCCTATCAACAGACAAAGCGGTTCATTCAATACATTTATTCCACTTTTTTCCAGTGGAAAATGTTAGACCAAAAAGGCACAAAGACTGGACATTAGCATTAGTCATGCTGATGGAAAACAAAAAAGGTTCACTAATAGAGTAGCTTCATTTTGGATGCATTAAAATTAAATTGAATGATAAGTCAGAAGTCTCTGATGCATGCTAAGTAAGACAGCTGTTCTCTTAAACAAGCTTCCTGAAGAAAAATGGTGCAAGTTTGAGTCATATCTGAGATTTATTCTTTATTTCTGATGCACATTGCTTACCAACAGCAATACAATGACAGTTGTGATAAATAAACTAGTGAAATTAAGATAAAAGAGATTAGTTGAAGAAAAGAAAAGATGCAAGAAAATATATGTAAAATTTGACCTTCAAATTTATTAATTACTAGATTAAAAGCTGCACTCCATGTAGACTTTTAAGCTAGCTCTTTTGGAAGGCTAATTGGGCCTCTGGCCCAAAGCTAAAGGGACCTCTGGTCCAAAGCTAAAGGGACCTCTGGTCCAGCTTAGAAAACAACAATGATAATTTTGAAGAAATAATTTTGAATTTCTCAATTTACTCCATGGAACTTCAAAACATCACTTTAACTCTGATTCTGGTTATAAATCCAATTCTAGCCAAAAAACTGGTTTGGGCCAAAATTCCAATTCAGACTGAAAATCGAGTTCTTCAAATCACAAACTCTGCAGAACTTTAAAATCTCATGTCACAATACCTCTCACTTTAACTCTGATTCTTTTGCATTTTGAAGAAATAAAATTGATTTCCTCAATTCACAAAGTTTGGGATATATTTTAAACTGAATTTAAAACAAATATTTTTAAATTCACAAAGTTTTTCTGTTACTTTAAACTCAATATAACTTAGAAACTTTTAAAATCACTAATCTTTTTTCAGTTATTTTCAAATTTGAATTTTTAACTGTTCCCTCTTCATCTGGGCACAAATCCCAGTACTGGATATTCAAACACCAGATAAAGGGAAAATTTTCAATCCTGGGATCATCCTAGTTCCAAAAAGGTATATGTCTATATAGAGCAATTGTGACCTTAATTAGAGAGGTTTCAGACACATGGATGGAAAGACAGAATTTTCCATTTATTTAGAAGATAATGACTACTTTATTGTGATATCCAATAGAAAGTTTTAGATTTTAATATGATGTTCTAATTTTGGAGTGAAATTTGGTCAGAAGCAACAAATTAACTTATGACCAAATTTCACTTTGAAATTAGAACATCATATTAAAATCTAGAACACATGTAAGCAAGTGTTAATGCAAAATAAACAAAAAAGTTCATTTTAAATAAATGATTCACATCATTGCTAGACTTGAGATAAACTTCCTCAGAATATATCAATAACATTTTTTTCTTGCAATTACTATACATCAAATGGAAGAAATTATGAACTCAAAATTCTTCACAAATGATAAAAGGTACTATAGTTTAAAGCTTCATTTCTTTAACAATTGGTACTATAATTGTATCTGCTGCCACCATAAATATGTACATAATTGCTGTACCTGTTAATGTGTAATTTTTACTAGCCTCGAGCCAAACTTCCATTTTGGACAACCTGCTCTGTAGACAAGTACATTAAACAATCATATGAAAAGTGAGACTTGAGCAGTTTATTAGATTAGCAATTTAACAACTACTGCTTCTTTATAGAGTAAATGAAATGATGAGTTTGTACTCTTTGCTTCTGTAATTGAGTTATTTTTAGAATCACAAAGTATGTGGCTGATGCTATTTATGACATTATTTAAACTCTGTGCATACATTAAAGGTGGACTTTTGCATTGCTTGTAGATGGAATTTAGAATAAACCAAAAAAAATTAAAAATTACTTTTATTCCCTTCACTCATATTAAAAAGAATCTTTTAAACATGTAAATCATTTTAAATTGTTTTACACATTTTCTATTCTAAAAGTTTTTAAGATACATGGAACTTTTGAAAATATTGCAAAATAATTTTTTTCAAAATGTACTTCCTGGCCAAAAATTTAGATGTATGAAATTAAGATAATATCTTAAAGTTGCCTAATTTAACTGTTGTACAATTTTAAAAACAATGCTATCTCCAAAGTAAATTAAGCCTTTTTGAGTAACTATATTTATGTTTACATAATATATGCAACAATATCAGTTACTAATTAGAAATATATTTTTATAGTTAGAATTTGTGACTAAAATGAAGATGTAATGATTCCAATATTAACTAATTGAGCAAATCATACAAAAATGTATTTTGAAGAACTTCTTGTTTGTTGACATATAATGCCCCTATACTACCAAATGAATTTACATTAAAATTTTAGAAAGTACTGAAGTTGTTATATATCCAGCATATATATTTAAAAACAAATATATATTTTGTATATATATTAGAACTACATTATCAAGATGTCTTATTCTTTCACCCATTGCGAGACATTTACATGAACATTCCTGTCCACATTCACAGTATACAAAAATACTGATTGATAACACAATTAACCTACACCAAGAAAATAACAAAGCTACAGATCCTTGAAGCAATCTTTATTAAAAATTGAAGCCAACATTAAATAGAATCAGCTATGAATAGTGTAATAATTTTCTAAAATGCCTATAAAAAAGAACAGTTTTCATGCTTTAATGCATGCTCAACCATGACATTCCAACATATAGAAAAAATTCCATAATGGATAAATATTCATGGTCTAATGAATGCTATAGCATAACTATCAACCATAGCATTTAAACATAAAGAAAAATTCAGTAATGGATAGCTATATATTTATTTATTTTTTTTTTTTTGCCTTACCAGTTGCACCCCTGATGATGATCTCAGAAAGAGATGGAAAGTACTTGAGAAATAAGTAATTCTCACTGTTGCCATGCATTTCTTGCTTAATTTAATTGTAATATATGGAAAAATATTTGTAAATATGAAAGGATTATGATAAAAATAAGCAGACATGTTTGTAATTTATTCAGTCATATATATATATATATATATATATATATATATATATATATATATAAGCTCACAAAGATTAAGCATTACTGAACAATAACATGTAATCACGTGTGTTATTAAGATATGAACATTTTTTTTTTAGATCTGAGGATATCAAAATTTACTAGTACGCAACTATCATGATGACAATTTGCCTGCATAATATAATTTGACACTTCATAATAACTAATGGTAATTTGCTTATTTGATGAAGATAGTTTGGTGTGAGAAAAGGTTTATTTTTGCAACAATTCTCTAGACTTTTTAAAGAAGAATAAAGTATATAACTAGCTTATTAATAACATCTTACACTTATTTTAAATTTAACTTCTATATACTTTACCTATTCTTATATACTTTACCTATTCTATATACTATATTCTATATACTTTACCTATTCTTATTATGTAAGTTTAATGTTTTCACAATAAAATTGATATTAACCAACCAATGTTGGTAAATTTTCAGGATATACTTATATTTAATCTTGTGAGTCTAATTTTGTGTATCTTTAAAAAAAAAAAAAAAAAGGATTGATAATGACTTGTTTTGGGTATGACAAGTATTATTATACAAACTAATTATAACATGAATTTGTATTCATAAATAATTGATTGACTGATTTGTTTTCTTTGTAGGTTATTTAAAGCCAGAAAATATTTTTAGATTAGAATTTTATTATTTATTTATTTTTTTTTTTTTTAGATAATCATAATTTTAGTGATACTAATGAACCAATAGCTGGATGAAATATGTGGATTCATCCCAGGGGTTTTTGAGTATAAGTGAATATAACAAAACCAATGGGAATTGGAACTTGACTCTTTCTAATTAACAATTCCATTATCTTTGACATCAGATGCACATCCAAGTTTACAGCAGCTGGTATTCTCAAATGGTCACCCATCTAGGTACTGACCAGGCTCAACATTGCTTGACCAGTGATTGTACAGGAACTGGTACTTCAATGTGATATGGCTGTAAGCTCTATAAAGTAATTAAAAACATGACATGAAAACATTTAATTAATGATATCCTGTATACCTGAATAAATGATTATTTTACATGTTTATATTAGATTTTGACATTCTATAGCCTTCATCAGTCTTTTATTCATTGATTTTGTTAGCTTTTCTACTGTTATGATCTGGTGGAGGTTGTGCTAATGGATTAAATTATATTGATCAAAAATTGTTGAGTAAATTAGGCTGCGTGATGAAATTAACACTTTCCTCTCACATTAAATTTTAGTATTCAACAAACATAGAATAAGGACAGCATGAGAAACAACAGTTTTTGCACAACAATGAATAAAATATTTATATAAACAAGAGATACAAAAACAACTGGAGTAAAGAAGTGGTTTTAAAAAAGTTCAAACGTCCTTTTATGTTTAGATTGAAAAATTGTCAAAGTTCTGGTTTGAAAGATTGTAATTTGTTGAATGGTCTGTACAATAATGAGAAAGTGTGTTTTGGTATTATTGTAATTTAAGAAAATGATAAACAGTTCAAGTTTGTTACTAAAAATTGGAAAAATATGTTTACGGCTTACTTTAAGGTTTATGGAATTGTTGTTCTTTGATTTGTTTTCACTTGTTTGAAGAAAATATTCTGTAGTTGAAATACATGATTTTAACAAGCAATGATTAATGTTGAGCTTGAAAGTGTATGAAAAAGATTCTTGTATTAAGTTGAATGTGGAAAACTTGAGTTGATTGTTCATCATAAAATATTGCTGTGTGAGTGAGTTCTTTCAGGCTGGAATCATGTTAAGGAACTTTAACATAAAGCCTGGAACAGTGTGACGAGTTCAAAGGATTCCGATCGGCTGACTGTCGAAGATGAAAGATGTCTCATGTTTTATTGCTAATTTTGGTCACGTGGTAGGCTCAGAGAAACTTGATAGATTTTAGCAGAATTATCTTTTCAGTAAGGTCAAAAACTAGGTTGATGTTATTAACTATTAAGTGACCAATTAGAAGTTAAGATTTTCTAAAAATATTTATTAAGCTGAATAAGCTCTGTGATCCACTTTTTGTACGAAAATTGATGTTGATAAAAAAGGTGATGGCGGGATGCTAAAATCTTAACATTATTTGTAGACATTTTTGTTGCTTCATAGAGATATTCATTGTCTGAATAATGTTTTTCAATCGTTATATGTATACTTTTAAATGACAGAACGTGTTTTCTATATGATTAATATCTGGATAGACTAGAAGATCTTAATTTGGTTTCTTTGAAAACATTTTTGGCTATGTGGACAATAGTTTGAAAAATCAATGTCTTTTGATAATGTTTTTAATATTTTGAATCTTTTCCCTCTAACTTATTTGACAATAGAAAATGTTTTCATGATAAAATTGGTATTAATTAACTGATGTTTGTAAAATTTTCAGGATATGCTTCTATTCATACATACAATAGATCATGCAAGTTTTAATCATACTTATTATAAAGCCCAGGTTGTGTGTGTGTGTCTGTTCGTTTATATATTGGATCGGATTTCCTACATTTTTCAATCGATTTCAACAAAACTTCACAGGACTATATAAAATTACCTTGCGGTGGTTCTGACAGTGCCAAAAATTGGAAAAACACAATTGTTTTTGCACAAAATCAATTTGAAAACACGATTAAGAGGCATCGCTGTTGTGAGAATGAAAGGGGGACAACTCATCTCGAGTTATACTTATAAAACCCAGGTTGTTTGTTTGTGTGTGTGTTTTTTTATATATGGGATCAGATTTCCTACATTTTTCAACCGATTTCAACAAAACTTCACTTTTTTTTTGGCAGTTAGTGTTTCTTATTGTCTTGCACATTTTTTCTTTATTTTTACATTCAGAATGCTTTAAAAATTCCATTTACAAGACAGTTGTTTATAATAAAATTCGTAAAAAAAAAAAAAAACCTACTTAAGACATGCGTGTTCGTCAATAATCTTTGTCAATTTTATTTTTCAGTCTTTATGATGGTCGATACTTAATCTATCTCTTACTGTTACATCCCCGGGCAACGCCGGGCTCTACTGCTAGTTTATAATATCTGTCATTATTAAAATATTGATAACATGTTTTGAGAGTGTCAGGTTTTATTATGCAAACTAAGTGCAATATAAAATTTTGTTTATAAATAAATATAAATGATGTAGTCCATAGTAACATATATTTTACTAGCCTGTCATACCCTGTTAAAACTCAAATTCTTTAACTCAAATGGCAGTGCACACTTTGACATGCACATCTCAAAACAAAAACAGACTCTATTTTTGTCTGGCTCCATAGACATACTCCTGGAATACCATCTCAAAATACCAGAGTCATAAACATCTTTTCTCATCAATCATAATAAGGATCATGCTGATCAGGCAGATCCGACCAGGCTAACATTAGAATAGGACACCATGGTGGGCAAGCTTAACTGAACACAGGAGACTACATGACTATCCAGGTCATCAGCAGCAACACCAAAGTACTTTTTTCAACAGTGATGCCTTTGGCCAGTGATGAAATCATTATCAGAAGGAAATCTTGACTGCATATTAATGTTGACTTTTCCCATGAGTCTATCTCATTCAACTATATATTTGTATTGATATTTCTCCCACAGATCTACCTCACTTGACTACACATGCATGTTGATTTTTTTCTATGTGTCTATAATTACTTGTGTTACACCCTGAAGGAACCTTCAATCTCCCATGAATGACATACAGTTCCCTGGTATGAGCAAATGATTGAACTTTATAGATCACAGGAAATAAACACTTTTTCACTTATCTCAACCATGTTTTGTCTCCATTTGTTATTTTATCACTTATGCCCATTTTTTCTTGTTCACAATAAGGTTATCATTACAAGCCCAATACATCATATACTTGAATAACTTTTTTTTTTATTATTTTACTCATTAATATGGAGTCCTTAACATTCTTTATTGATTTTGTGGAATTTCCTACTATTTTGACTTTGAAATTATTTGCAGCAGTTTTTATTGTCAACCAGTGATGATCTTTGCTTCAATATTGTTTTTCATTCAAGTGTAAGGCTAATTTTGTCCTTGCCAATTTTTGAATGTGTTTGCAATGCTGTTATTTTGATTAAAAAGTCTCTTAATTGAAATCTGACTATTTAATCCATGCTGAATATCATTATATAATTTGTCTTTATGATGTTTACGTAAAGGTTGTAGTTTAGTTGCTTTCTTTAGCCAATATTCTCAATATTCAGCATCTTTTCTCACTGGTCAAGTATTTTCTTACTGGTCAATCCAATTTTGTTGTTGATAAACCATTATATATTTTTTTAAATGTCTTTTCCTAATGTTTGTAAAACCTTTTTTTTCTTATGCCCATGTTTTCTAATTCTTTTCTGATTTCTCTTGAACTTTTTTGCAATTTCTAACATTGTGTTCACATCACTCAATAACTTCACAATATCTTGTTTTTCTTTTGGGATTATATCTTTTTTATGATCCATGGCAATCTTTATATATCCAAAATTATAAAACAGGTATCAGTAACTACACTCTTTATATATATTTATTTAGAATAGGAGATATGGTGGAGTAGTGGATAGTAGCTCAGGTTGAGGAATCTGGGGCAGAATTCAAATTCCAGTTGGGTTTGTTAGGTTCACTTATGCTCAAATATCCTTGGGAAATGTATGAATTCGTCTCTTCTCCCCCCAGCTATGGGTAAATAGAATAGACTGGATCCTATAGCCTTGGGTGGCAACAAGTCTAGGAGAAAGATAACTCTGAATTCAAAAGTGTGTGTAACCCTGGTGAAGTACATGCCATGCAGGATCATTGAGTTCACAATGACTCCATAGTGCTGACTACCATTGGCCTTCATTCATTCAGAATATATTTACCAACCCATGAGTTACTTCATAAAATCTCGTATCACCAAATAAATTAATATTTTTAATAAAAATAGATATGCTAAAATTCACCTGATATATTTATCATATAAATATATCTTGAAAGTTTTATCAACATGGCTTGATTAATATCAATTTTATTGTTTTGAATACTAAAATCTGACTTAGTTTATTCATTACAAACCAGAAGTTCTCAATGAGAATCAAGTCAAACTACATATTTTAGTGTACTACTCATTAAATAATTTGTTTTATTTATATTATTAATGATTTGGTGGTTATATGATCAATATAAAAGAATATTTTACCTTATTTAGTGATATGATGAATTGCTATCATTACTATGTGATGATAGACTGAAAATAACTGCTATTTTAAATCAAGAACTGTTGAATTCATTAAAGACTTAGAGCTTACAATGTAGAACATTTTTCATCAAGGTTTCAACAGTTTTATATTATCTGTGAAAGCAATGTTCATTAAAATAAGTGTTTATTACTAGTGTTTTTTGAGAATACTCTCTTTTAGTATTTCTTTATATATTTTAATTTTTGTATTAATCTTCTGTTTAGTTTTAGATGCTATCCAGTTTTGTATATATGTTGACATTCCACACTACTTCAAATAAAAGGCTTGGAAGGAAAACTAGAGGAAAGAGAGATAACAGTTAGGGAACTCAGGAAACCTGTTTTCCTGAAAAATTGTCTTAAGAGAAAGATTTTTTAAATTTCAACTGAAAGCAGTATTCACTGCTCAGTCAATGAATACCAAATGTCTCCTTTTAGAGAAATGGCCAATATTAACATTACTATTTCTAGAATCTGATACTATAGATGAATGTAATCCAACTCATTTTATATAAAAACCTTATATATTATCTTCTTGATAGGTTCTATAAACTTTATCCTGAAATTAAAAAAAAAACAGATGTGCAGAGTAAATAAGAAAATCACCAAAAAAGTACAAACACTCAGTCTAAGATCCAGAAAGACAACATCAAAAAATTACCAAGAGAAAATAAAAATAACAGAAAAAAACACTTATCACAAGAAACACTGTTGTTTCTATTTTTTATCTAGATGTTTTTTTTTAATATCAGTATCTTTATTAGTTAGGTAAATATTTTGGAAAAGAAAATTCATAATACAAATTTTTCAGAAAGTGTTACCTACTGTAATAAAAAAAAAAAACTATAAGTAAATAACTTTACAGACATATTACACTTTTATATTATTGAGAGTTTAAAGATTGATTTTGTAGAATTTTTGATACACTTTATTTTTTTCTTATACATTATATCTGGGATATGTTTAAGGATTGTGGAATATGCTTTGAATCTAAGCCAAAATCAACTTTTTACTGAATTTCTCAGACATTTAATAGTATGTTATGTGAAGAGAGACTGATATGTAATCTTGTTAATAACGCTTGCTTATTTGGACAAAACAAACAAGCAAAATGCTCAATCATATTTTTTCCATTTTGAATTAGTATAAAATCTCAGTTGAAATTATTTTATGTATTTATTTGTTTTTAATATCCAAAGCAATTCTACTATAAAAATCCAATTCACTATTTGCATAAAACACAGCTTCTCAATGATGATAGATGAATGAAAAACATTTCAATATATTCACTACTAATGCTACTTTTTCAATTAAAGATAATACATCTTTGATGACTTATGTATTTTAAGGGGACTTGTTTTGAAATGCTTTTTGACTTGTTTTGAAATTTATATTAGTGTATTTTAAACATGAGCATGAAGCCATATTTCTGTTTGAAAAAGAATTGACAGTTGATTTAACATCAGATAGCATACCCTGGAAAAGAGAAGATACTTAGCAATTGGGTATTTATTCTTGGAGGAGATTCAGTAAATATTTTGTCTTATGACATCATAACATGCTACTTCTAATGGATGACCAAAAATATATTGTCTGTCTTTGTTTAGTGGTTGGTCATTAAAAGATATACATGATCATGGTTCTTACTAGAAGTACATACTAGTATATATATATATATATATATATATATATATATATATATATATATAGTACATTTAATATATATTAATTTATAGGTATGGAAGCTGCCTTTATCAAATTGGTAAATTTTATTTGGTATTGTCAAAACCATATCCATATATGTTGTATCCTGATACATATACAGTTTTGGATTTACTAATGGCTTTAATGGATCTAATTGTGAGCATTCTTTGTTTTATCTGAAAAATTATAATTTTTTCACTATCTTCATTTATGTTAGGACAAGCTTTTTTTTCAGATTGGACAAAAATGTTCACATTTTGACTGTAACTTTGTTGTTAGTTAAAAATTATGTTTCTTAAGTGTTGTCAGTAAGAGATTAGCCTTTTAAAATCTTCTGTTATTTAGTATAAAAAACAAATACCAATAATGAAAATAATGCATCAAAAAAAAAGTGAGAGAGGCAGAAAAGCATTAGCAAATAGTTGTTTCCCCTGACCATATTAAATTGCGTATTATGTTCTAACTTTCATTTATGAGCTTTGGTTTTATTTTAATTTAAAAAAAATATTGTATAATAAAATGGTAGTAATCATATTACTTTTCATATTTTTTATATAATAAACATTTTATATAAGAACAGAAGTTTGGGAATTTTCTAAAAATCAATCTAAATTTAAGATCACAGAAAACAGATTTCATTTAAGGTCTACATTAATTTTAAATAATATATATATATATATATATATATATATACATACATACATATACTGAAGCATGGTGGAGTAGTGGATTGAGGAATCGGAGAGCTGAGTTCAAATTCCAGTCAAATCTATTACATTCATTTACGTGCTAATAACTTTTAGAAAGGTATTAATCCTTTTTTTCTCTCTCCAGCAGGACAGACTGGATTCTATAGCATTGGATGGCAACTGGTCTAGGAGAAGGACAACCTTCAGAGATTCGTTTGGGGACCCTGTGGCATGTAGTGCACCAGGTCTCTGTATTCGGTCCTTCAAAAAGTGTGGTTGGTTCTGCACAAAGCCTTCACCATTATAATCAAATCATATGTGCTGGTGGCTGGCTCCTAGGAACTGAACTGCTTGACCCTCATACATTGAATACGACAGGAGAGTCCACCATACATATATTTATACACACAAACACATATTCAAATTGTCTGTTCTTAACAATATATTCCAAAGAAAAATGAAGAAATATTTGGCTAAAATTCTTTTGCATATCTAAATATCATTAAATTTTGCAATTATCTATGAGGTATTTATGATAGTTTTGGTACTAGGCCATATGGTTTAATTTCAATAGAAAAACTTTCTATTTAATAAAAGTCTGGAGTTAAAAATTTTGTCTTCAATAAAATAAAGCCTTTGTATTTAATCTTTTTCATTTTCTGTTATTTTTCTTTGTGACAATTAGAGATTTTTTTTATGTTATGAAGTCAAATAAATCAAGTAATGTGTGGGTCTTGTCCATAAAAGCATTCTTATAACTGTTGGTACTTAAGAAATTATGCATTGACATGAGAATATTAAGTCTGATTTAAAGAAGTGAATAAATTTCATGCAATTCTTTCTGATATTATGTTATTTTATGATCATTTATATATTATCCTAATATGTATTCATTTTTCTGATTACAGGAATATAGGAATACATATTCATTGAGTAGTTCTAATAAAATCTCATTTGCAGTTTTCAATGAAAAGTTTCATCTGGATTTAATCCTTTTCTTTCATATAATATTTATAGCAAATAGTAATTCTAATACCTGTAAAATACACAATACTGTCAATTGATGTGTCCATTAATGAAACACAATCTTTCCATCAGCAATCTGAATAACAAGAAAAAAATCAAATAGACTATCATGTCACAGGCATTGATTACACTTGTAATCCAGTACTGCAAGAAGGAACTTGAAGGCTAAGTAAGCAAAAATGTTATGTCTATTGCTGAATAGGTTATAGCACTTCAACCATGTAAAATTACCAAACATTTATAAGCCTTTCTCACTAACTAAAGTTATCTTAATAGCAATATAATTTGAAAACAATGCACAGATATCTTTTGAAATACAAAACAATGCACAGAGATCTCTTGAAATACATATTTTGTTAAATTTCAACACAATGAAAATTAAGTGTTTTCATAAAAGTGCACTACTGAAATTTTTTCAAACATATTAGAGAGATTAAAAGTTAGTGTATCCAGAGTAAGCACAATGTATGTAATTCATGACAATAATTATTTTTAAAGATATGTGTTCTGTTTATTATATTTATACTAGTGTGTGTTTTGTGATCTATATTTCAATCCTCTATCAAATATATAAAATGCTTTTATTCCTGCTGACGAGGAAGTTGTTTGAGTTCTTTTTCTTTAAAGACTCTCACTGACAATAGAAAAATATAAATCTGATTGTAATACTTGCCATTTTCTTAAAAACCTCAAAAGAGATATCATAATGATCTGTCAACAAAGTTAATCGATCATTCAGTTTGTTATAATAAGCTCTTCAGTTAAGAGATTACAGAAATGTCTATTAAAATTTATGATTTACTTACAACTCTTAAACCTGATTAATGTGATGAAATATTAATTATTTGATAAATAGAAATCAATACAAGAATAGTTATAGCTATTCTTGAAACCTTGGCATGTTTTATAAACTGGGAAATTTATTTTATCTATGACTTGATCAAAAGAAAGAAAAACCGACATGAAGACAAATACACTGTCCTGGAGAATTACCTTAGTGATGGAAAAAGCCCAGAGATGCATAACCTAAATTTGCACATATGATGAGCAAATTGTGAGTGAGTTGGACTGTATGAGCATCAGTACACTGAACAGTAGTGGAAGTGAGAAAGAATGGTCCTGGAGGTTACACAGCAAAACATGTTCTCTATGTAAGTGTCTTCATGTGGCTTGCAGAATAATCTAGAGGAGAGCCAGTTTGGTTACAAAGGGCTGGGATGATGAAGTGAGATACACCATCCTGCAGCATATGATGTTCAAGACTGTGTGTGCAGTGAAGCGGGATGATCCAGCTCTTGGGGATCAGTGTGTGGATGGCCAGGAGATGAATGTGTGGCTCAAGGTGCCTCAAAGTTGGTGTACTACAAAGTTTGGCAGGGGTCAGGTGACTAAAATAGTCAGCCCACACTCCTGTCTGATGGACGGAATGCCCTGTCATGTGAAGGATCTACACCCATGCTGCAGTGTCACTACGTCAGTGGAAGACTCAGATAGCATAATGTCTTCATAAAGTAGCTCAGATAGTCTGCTGCATGACAACAAAGTTGCAGAGTCAGACAGTACACCCAAGGATAAAGCAGGAGAGGAAACAGGACCCTGTCTTTGTGGAGACAGGCAGTCAATTTTATGATCAGGAGAGAATGTGCTGGAGAATTACCCCAGAGGTCAAAGAGAGCTATGGTTGCATAGGCTAAATAAATTTGCACATAAGACAAGCAAATTGTGAGCGAGGTGAACCATACAAGCATCAGTGCTATAATGACATGGTGTATGCATCACTGAGCCAGACCGAGGCTAGCAGCATGTGCAAGATGCTAATTTTCTAGCTTGGCAAAAATGAATAAAGGAGGTAAGTATTTGTTCGGACGTCAGTAAGCTTTTGTGCTCAATACAAATCAGGTCAGTGCGTTGCAATGTGTGCTAAACCAAAGTCCCTTGCAAGTGTTGTTCCAGTGTCTATGCTATAGAGAAAACAGTTTCCTGCTATTTAAGCAAAAATATTTTCATTTGCTATAGTGCAATGTTTCATTGCCTCATCTTGCAAACTTATCTCCTCAGAGTGCTGTCTCTATATATGTGTTTACCTAAGATCTATAAGAGCAATAAACATTAAAACTTCTAACAAAATCACAAAGTATTTTAGTTTTAACTGTTGAAATAAATGCAATAAAAGAACTGACACAAAGAAAAATTTGATTTTAGTATATAATATTTTATAGTGAAGAGGAAATTAGGAATGTAGATTTAATAATGTTGCCAAGTTGAAGAAATGAAAAAACAGTAATAAAGTGTAGAAAGAAGAAAAAGACAGAATTAAAAAAAAAACAAACAATAACAAATAAGTTTATTGCTATTATTAAAATGAATAGTAGCCTGAATTGTGACTATAATTTGACTAATAGTCTTTATTTAGGAAATATATAAATAATCCAGAACCTATACTGGCAGTAAATCACCTGTATATGTATAAAAAATGAATTCACTAAATATACTAAAACAAAAAAGGGTGTAAGAAAAGCGTTTCTCTTTTCACCAGACTTAGTCAACTTTTACAGTGATGTTTTCCTGAGAGAATGAGAATTCCTACCAGGATTCATTATTGGTGACCACTGTTTTAATGACATAAGATATACAGATGACACAGTGTTGATAGCACACACTAAAAAGTAACAACAAGAAATCCTAGAGAAGATAATAAAAGAAAGCAAAAAAACATGACTAAACATCAATTTCAATAAGGTAGAATATATAGATGTCTGTAAAATGAATGGCCAAAGATGCAAACTACAAATTGAAGAAACCAAAATCAAGAAAATACAAAAATTTAAATATCTAGAAAGTGTTTTAACAGAGGATTGAAAATGCAACACTAAAATCTGAAGGCACATTAGGATAGCAAAAGATGCCTTTGAAAAGATAAGCAAAGTCTTACAAAACAAGAAAATTTCATAGGAAACAAAGATTACTGTACTGTTATGCAATATTGGTTCTCATATATATTAGTGAATGCCTGACAATCTCTTCACAGATGAAGAAGAGACATGAAGCAACAGAAATGTGGCTCTACAGAAGGATGCTGAGAATTTCATGAACTGAACATGTGAGGAATGAGGAACTTTTAGAGACAAGGGAAACAAAAAGGTCCCTTTAGAATAAAAATATTTGAAATTTCTAGGGCAGATAATGAGGAAAGAAGACTTGGAGAATTTGACACTCTCAGGATATGCTGAAAGCAAGAGGGACTGAGAAAAACAGAGAATAGCCTACCTCATGAGCTTGTATAAATGGTTGGCAGATTAGAAGAGATAACAAAGACAAAATCTTGTTAAGAGCTACAAAGGAAAGGAAGTAGTTAAGAGCCATGAAGGGACATGGCACATAAAAGAATATTCTGAAGTAGATTTGATGAGTATAGTAATTGTTTGTTGAATAAACTCAGATGAAAAAAATTTCCCAAGATGTCAGGTAAGGTGTCTTTGTGAATTGTTCAGAGAACTAACTCCTGACATTGGTTTGAAATCCTTTCTGTCATAGTAGATACTGGAAACAAATAGGTGAAACAAAAACTATCTTTTTCAGGAAAGATATACACACATATTCATGTAAGACACTTAAAAAATAAAGCTTCTTATTTTATTTCCGTCTATATTATAGTAGACAAAGAGAGTTCAATAACTTTTGGATAATGTTTTCAGTTACTATTTTCTTTTTTACCACCATTGGATATGCATTTTTACCAATGATTAACAAGAGTATGTATGCCATATCTGTAAAAGGAGAGGCTGTCTACTTTTTTCTTTACAGCAACTTTCCCACATATCCTTATAAACTGTACTTACTCTGTAACCTTCTAACTTAAGTAGATGTTGGGTCTTGTTTAGGGTAAACATTACTGTAAAAAAAAAAAAGCACTGGTGCTGACATTATAAGGAAACTGGTGTCTATGTAGTAGATCTTTCATTGACTATCTACTCTCTGTCAATATTCAGCAAGTATCAGAGGGTGCAATTTTTTCAGCATGCAGGTATTCAATGTCATCCTTCTGCTTAGTACACATTTTCATGTCAGATGTCATTTTACTAGATTGCTGCTTAACTGCAGTCTTTAACAAGGTATCAAGAATTATGAGTTATTCACAGAAGATTCTATCTTTACTGCTATAACACCACCATCTGTCTGATGATTTGGGCCAAAATAATAATGTAGTATAGCCTTAAAATCAGCTAATATAAATATTTGATACTGAGCTCTGATTTCAAGTTCAGTATGATCCAGGATCTACTTAAACTAGTAAAACTTGCTGGTCATAGTTGTGAGTTCTATACAAAATTAAGCAATAATTCATGATGCAACAAAGGGTTTATTGAATGAATTGGTAATGTGTTTAATTGCTATGTAGAAGCATAAACGGAGTAAATACAAAATTATTATGAAAACATATTATTGAAATATGGATTAAAAATTCTAAACTTTGTATCAGAAAACTGCTAAAATACTTAAAACATTTTTTCTGTATTTAACAATTCTCAAACTGTTAAAATGTAGCATCTTAGTTTCATGACTCTTTTTACTCATGACTTAACTTCTAAAAATTCTTTGATGGCGCTGACTATTTTATGGATCTTTTCCAGGTTAAGTAGTTCAGATATGTTATTATAAGTTGCATTTTATTGTTAATGATTTTATAGTTAGAAGAATAAATAGCTTATTTTTTAATGACAGAAAAAAATCGCTCCTCAAAATACATTCTTATTGCTTACATTGTACTATTTTTAAATAAGTTGTTGAAAGGAAAAGCACAGTTCTAAATTGTTTTGATGCAAAAGTATTGTAACTTGAGACATATTTATTTTGATTGTCACTTAAATTAGAAGTATTGGCTTTTTAATTTTGAGAATCAAAAAATATTTTATAGTAACAAAATACTTTAATTCTCTCTTGCTTGTTAATATAATTATATATGTATAATGGTAGATGAATAAGTCTATTGCAGACAGAATTATTAGCTGAATTTTGATCAGAAATTTTCACTGTAAAATGTTTAAACTGTGTGATTAATGTAGAATCATTAGCTTATCTACATATGTTAACAAGGAAGGATATATTTAGAAAGAAATACTTTCTGTGCAAAATAAATGCTTTTTTTCTTTCAACATTAAGATTTATTAATGTGTATATATATATATATATATATATATACACACACACAGCTTGCGATGGGTAAATTGTCTCCATTTTATATTTTTAATTTTGCACCTGTGCATTGTTTTTTATTTTGTCAACTGTGCAGTAATAGTAGGGTCAGATGGGCACCATCTGTGAGAAAAAGAGCACCATGATGCAATTCACTCCAAAAGAAATTTAGAAATAGCATGCTATATTGCTTGGCATTCATACCAGAAGCTCCAATATGAATATTGAAAAGTGTTTGGCTGTCAATCTGAAGACAGTACAAAGGATTCGGAAAGAGTTGAGAGATATAAGCAGTCAATATTATGGTGTTTGGAGTGCTCACTAGTGATGGTGGCATTATGCCTTCATTCATCTTCTAACAGAGCCTCCAAACCAAACACACAGGCCTACATCAAGTGTCCTGAGGAGGTAGTGCTGCTCTGGGTCAAGAGGGTGGCTGCTGGAAGACCCTATGTCTGACAACAGGACTCTGCACCATACCACACAAGCAGGAGAACCCAGTCATGGCTGTCAGACATTTTCTGCGACCACATCATACTTTACATCTGGCCACCTAACTCCTCGGACCTGCAACCCCCTTGATTCTTATGTGTGGGGCACAATTGAGTGAGAGACAAACAAAACTCCTTATAAGACCAAAGATGAACTGATGGCAAAGATTATGGCAGCATTCACCAACTTAACAAGGAGACCATACAGAAGAGATGCAGGACATTCTGAAGTTGTTTGAAGGCTGTGGTTGAAGCCAATAGCAATTTTATTCAATAAATTTGCTTTGGTATTTCAAGATATTTTTGTGTAATTTTAGTAAATATATCTTTTAAAATGAGATGTTTGTGTTATTTTCATTTTTGTGTAATCTAGATGACAATTTATCCATCGCACCCTGTATAAGGAAAACAGTCATAATTGGTATACTTCAACCAAGGTAAAGTAGGCAATTAAGTGCTCAATACAAGGTAGAGACTATAAAATGTGAAATAAATGAAGAATAAAAAATAAAATGAAGGCAACTCAAGTTTCATCCTCTAAAATGAGGAATTGTTAGGTCAGGTTCAATCTTTATCATGTGTCATGTATAGCTGAGTTCAAACTTTATCATGAGTTGCTTATAGGTGAGGTTCTAAGTCAAATAAGAGAATTATTTTCATCATTTTATTGCTATGTTCTAGCTATTTGAATTTAGTTATTCGCTTATAAAATTAGTTCATTTCCATTAGATTAAAGAGCTGTTAATGCTAAATTTTAAGTATTAATTATTTCAGTAAAACTTTAGATTAAAGAATAATGTGTGCTTACTCTAATATAATCAAACTAGATTGAATAATTATGCATGCATATCTATAACTCTGGATATTTTTAAAATACTGTGTTTGCTCATAAATATTTAGGTTTCTTCTTCAAAAAGTAATGTTTTATTTTATTAGTAAACAAAATAAAATTGTGTGGGTTATTCCTAAAGTATAAAAATTGTTTGTTCACAATATTTAAGCAACTGTTTATAACAAGTTTATTTTTTTTCAGTTTTTCTCTATACGGGAAAATATTTTTAATAGAAGTAACAGTGATGTAATGGATAGCAGCTTGGATTAAGGAATCAGGAAGACAAGTTCGAATTCCAGTCGAATCCATTACTTTCACTTATGTGTTAATACCCTCTGGAAAGGTATGAATCATCTTCTCCTTCCCCCAGTTATAGGTAAATAATAGGACAGACCGGGTTCTATAGCTTTGGATGATAACTGGTCTACTGCAGAAAGAAATGGCAACCTACTGCAGGAAAAAATCTGCCTCATCAGTCATGTATCAAAAGATACATGATCACCTAAGCATGTATCATGCATGGCACATAACTGACTGAATGTTTTATACTGATTCTATAAAACATACTTAATTTTCACTATTTTACCTTGATAACTCATAAATGATCATTCCTTTTAACCGAGAAACAATTCCATTTGTCCAAACTGATGAATACAAAGTATAAATTGATATTTTGACCATTTTTTAAAATAACTTGTTTTATCAATATAAAATTTTATAATAAAATTGATAAAATTTGCATCTTTTCTCTTTAAAAAATGTTTTCATAACTTATGACTGATTTTACAGCAGATACCTGCAGTTTATTTCTGTTATCATATTAATATTGATGTTGTTAATACTTGATCAAATGTTTTCAGTTTAAGAAGTTAATAAAAAAAAGTTATCATTTTCATTTAAATATCACTGGTCCTGCACAATCACCCCCCGCTCAAAAACTCTTACTGTTAATAATGAAGGTAGTAACTGAGAAATTAAGATTCACAGTGGCTCAAAGGTCATGCATCTTTTTTATTTAATTTTGCCTTGAGCAAAATAAATCTTGCACAGTGTTCCATAGAAAAAAATTCACAGTAAATGTCATTTCATTAGTCACTCATGTTGTTATAAACTACCAACCAATCCCTCTTAGTAGGTAGACAGACATCTCTTGCCTTTTCATCACCTCTTGGTAATTTATTGACTGCTCCACTTTCCGATTAGAACACAATGATCTTTTGGCATTAACTAACCTTACTTCAAAAGTATCAGAGAAACATTAATAATGTTCTTTAATAAAATGAAGACTATAAAGATTTTTGATAATTCTATACTCTGAATAGTGCATGCCACACAGACAGGTACTTGTAGTTTGTATCTCTCCTATAACCACCATATTTGCCTAAAAAGCATAAGACTAGGTCGATATTGTAAAAATGTTAATTAAAGTATTTCATTCATTAAACCAGCTGCTCTGAAATTAAATTATTTTTTTGTCTTTTGCTTATATTTACTTTTTAGGATGTTTTTTTTAATTGTTCTTTTTGTTGTAACAGAAGACGACTATTGAGTTTTTTAAATTCCCAAGTTTCTCATCTGTATTCTTACAAAATCTAAGTTTGTATAAAATCAATAAGTTTTCATTTTTCATTCAGATGCAACAACTGATTAACATTGGTGAGTAATTCACTGTAATTTTTAACAAGTGTTCAAGCTTTTAATTCAAGCCAAGGGGAAATATCTTTATTTTTAATTGATATTGTCGGATTTTTCCATGCTTAGATTTACATGATATCATTACTGCTATCAATATATATGTTGTACATCATTTTAGCATCATAAACAATATTATCTATATTCATCCTTATTATCTAGTTATCATCATCTCTAATAATATTCTTGATATGACAATCACTCTGCCTTTTTCATCTTATAACTGTTATCTTTATCATTTGCAAAATTAACATTACTGCTATCAATGATATCACTATCAATATTATTATCATCTTATGATGACTAAAGTTATCGCTGACTCTATCAACAAAATCAGAAATCTCCACTTTATAATTGTCTAGCTCTTGTTTCTTTATGTCCTCTTGTGTTGAAACTGATAACCAAGAATAATGAAATGTAGACTCTTGATTTTCCTTTTGCCAGCCTCACATTTTTTTCTTTAGTTTTTTCTTTCTATCTTTCATTTTCCCAATTGAAGAAATCCATCTTCATCTTTTAATCCTGTATTTTTATTTTTATTTTTTTTTCAACATTGGTTGTACAACATTATATTTATCTTTTCATTAATGTCATCTTAATTTTAATTATTTCCCTTTTTATTGACTTCAAACATTTATTTATTACTTAAGTTTATAAATATCATACAAATATTCTTTAATAAGAATTTTTACGTTAGAAATTATAAATTGATGATTGGGAAACCATTCAAAGAGCTAAATTCAAATTTCTATTTTTATGAGTTTTCTTATTTGCATGATGACCAAATAATTACTTGATCTTTTAAGTTTGTATCTATTGTTATTAAATCTATTTTCACAAGATAATTATTGAATCCATTGCTATGTCAGCTGCTAAGAAAGTTGGTTCACTATATCAGGTGAGACAATTTTTGTCACCAGAATCAATCCTACATATCTACCATTCATCCAGGCTTAGAATATTGCTGTTGTATATAGTCCAATGCTCCTGCTATTTATCTAGAACTTCTTGATAAAATCTAAAGACGAATCAGCAATATTATTGGTCCTGATTTGGCAGCTTGGTTTCAGTCACTTTCCTACTTCCATAAGGTTGCCTCCCTGTATCTTTTCTATAAATACTTTCATGGTAATTGTTCAGATGAGCTCTTCACTATGGTACTTAGACTTTTTGAACTTAAGTGCAGTATTAGACTGGCATCAAGATCTCATCAATTTATAGTTGAGCTGGCTAGATGTCACTTTTTTTGCACTTCTCACTTGTGAAAATCCTTTCTGGCTCCATGTTTTCCAGCCAACTTTAATCTGCAAAAATTTAAATGCAATGTCAGTCACTAGCTACTGTCTTCCTGATTACTCTTTTTGTTCTTGCTCATTTGTAATGTTTCTGTTTATAATTCTTCCACATGCAGTAATCCTTATGTCTTAGTGGCTTTACTGCCTTGTTTTCCATGAACTTGATTAAAAGAAAAAAAAATGAATCAAACTAAAATGTTTCTATTTTTATATGTTATGTATATTTGTTTTGCAAAAATGACAATCTTAAGAATGTTTTATGCATATAGAGAGTAATAAAATTAAATGCCTAGAGATGTAGACAAATCTGAACTGTAAAATAAGTAATGCATTTAATAAATATACATGATTTTCAAAATGCTGAAAAGTACTTTTACAAAATAATGAATTTTGTAAAGTATTATCAAAAAAACTTTAGATAAGGAAAGTTAAAGAACATACATGAGAGAAATTTCATCAGATTATACATGGAAGGAAATATGCATGTGCCATTTGTCCCAACAAAACTTGAATTTTTTTATGAAGAATATAAAATGTTAGATTCTTATTAACAAACTGATATTGGTAAAGCTTTTCAAGTTGTTACCTGCATCATTCAAAAAGTGTTTTTCCAAGAACTTACAATAATTTTTTAAAATTATCTTTAAAAAAAACATCAATTTCAAAGGGACCTATAATTTTGTACCCTCCAATACTTGCCCAGTCATTAACTTCTCTGTTTGGTCATCTAAGTTATATTTGTTGACTCTTTTCTATACCAGCCTTTATCCCAACCATCCAATGTAGCTCTACATTCATCATTAAAATTTCTGTTGAAAAATCAGTTTTTATGTACTTTTCACTCAAATTAGATATTTCTCTTTGTAATGTTTACTTAAAGCTGGTAGTTTAATTATTCCTTATCTTTAGTCAATATTTTGAAATTTCTTCTCTCCATTTACATTCTTAATATCAGATTCTTCAAATATATTCTTGCTGATAAATTCACTTTTCTTGCTTATTATCTTTTTAATATTTTTTCATAACTTTTTTTTAACTAAATTCTTTCTCTTGTTCTTAACATTGCAATATCTCTTAAATTGTCTGCTGATCCTTGTTCAACTTCTTAACAATTTCCAAAATTATTTTCCCATCAATTAGTAACTATATTTTGTTTCTCTTTGAGGTTATATTATTTTTTGTACAGATCATGACTATCTTTATAGACCTGGAATTAAAAAATAAAAATAAATGACTAATGTATTATATATATTTATTTAAAATATAATGAATCATCCTTGATTTGCATAATGAAATTTCACAATAAGATATTGTAAATATTTCTAATAAGAGATCTTATAAGCTGAAATTCATGTTATATTTATGATATAAGTATATCTTGAAAATTTTACCACTATCAGTTAGTTTTAATACCAATATATATATATATATATATATATATATATATATATATATATATATATTATATTATTTATATTGACATATTTAATGAAATCTGACATAGTAGATATATTCTCATTTACAGACACTACAAGATTGAGCAATCATTTTCATTGGTTATAATTTTAAATTGAAATAGCTCTGTATAATGTTCTAATAATCTCTGATATAATACTATCTTCTAAAATGGATGAGCTTTTCATTGTTAATATCAAATTTATCCCAATCTATATACAAATTAGTTATTACCACTATCAAATTTTATCAGAAATCTAAGACTGTTAAAACAATTCAATGATGCACTGTATTTATTTTTATATGCAATAATAATATGAATGAAATAAATTTTTGAAGTGAAAAGACATTTTCATTTTTCTACATAAAGATTTTGAATCAATGGATGGTAATAAGTAATGTGGTATTCCTTTTTTCAGTCCTTCTGCTGATAATATATATCAGGCTGTTTTATTTTGGTTCCGATTTTAATAGCACTTGAAAATAAAAACTTTTAACAAGAAATCAATTATGCAATATATTTTGAATATCACTATTAACATGGAAAATGGGAGAATGCACTTTTGTTTTTACTCACAATTATTAAAGCTCTTTTATGGACATTACAAGGGGATGCTGAAAAGTTCTTGACTTTGGCTCAAATTTTGGGAAGTGAGTCAATGTTCAAAAAGTGGCATTAGTTTTGTAATTTCCTCATACTTCTGTTGAACATTTCACCATCCTCTCATATATTTCTGTTTTGTATTTTAATTTGAATTTACATTGAAAATCTTTGACAATATTGTGTTATTTCTGGAAAGAAATGTTGATCTATTAATAAAATTTGGTGTATATCAGTTCACTTCTATTATTTATGCTATTTGCATTTGATTTTGAACTCTGCATTAATATTGCAGCTAGAGAAAATAAAAACTTGAAAAGAAATAAAATGTATTCTCAATAAAACTATTACTGTTGATTATATTGCTGAAAAAATGTATTTATCAAAATTTTGAGCATGGAATCAAATGATAAGGATGCTTCCTAAATACAAAGAAAACATCTGCTTTCAGATTAAACCTGTCTTTACAGCATCAAAGATAATCTTCTAAAACAACATATTGCACTTTCTTCTGCAATCATTGTAGCTAGCCGTCACCGTACACTTACCATTCTTGGCATGGTTAACCACTAGGAACTGAATTCAAACATCTGCTGTTTTGTATTCCTGATCCTCTTTTTGACCCATATACCATCACCAAATCCAAGATCCTTTCATTTAGATTCCATCTGTTGGGTATCCAAGAGCATGAAATCTTGTAGGATGATGATACTGGTGTTAGCCAATTATTGATGATCATTTTCTCCACGCATTTTAGCTTCATGTTAATTTTAGCACTGTCATCTGTTGCAAAAAGAATGTTATTTGGAGTCATTTTTTAACCTGTTTTTGTATTTTAAGTGTATTGAAAACTTTTGTCATGATTATGTATTTTTTGAGATTGTAGAAAATGACTATGGAACAATACATTGATAAATTTAAAAGTAGGAATTAGACTATTTGAAAATAAAGTCTTAAGTTTTTTGGTTTTTTTTTTGATTGGCTTTAAAACAATTTTAAACATTTTTTCCTTTAAATTTCCCCATTATAACATTATACTGATGGCACAGAATCCACTTGACCATCATTAATATTCTAATGACCCTACCTGATAGTAGACATCGATATTTGGCTTATTGATTGCTGACCTCTCAAGCAGTGTGGATGATAATTAACAAGAAATGACATTTCCTAATAGCTGACATTAAAATAACACTTATGGCTAATAGAACAAGTGATTCATACAGATCTTTATAAGAAGAATAGGCAATAACAAAACATCTATTAGGCTTTTTAATGAGAGCTATGTACTGGAGTAATTGGCAGACATATGTTCCTTGTAGAAGAAAAGAAAGCCAAATAAAAATGCTCAAAGAAAGAATATAAAACATAAATTACTTTCAGAATTCCTTAAGTGTCTCATAAAATAGCAATAAGCATTTGTATAGACTAAATGTCATGTAAAATATTTGAATATTGCACACAACAGGAAGAAAAATTCAAGAGAATGTGTGTAAAACAAAACATGCATATTCTATGAAGCATTGAAAAGCATTGTTGACAAGTTGAACACAAGAAGAAAATAAAAATTTAATCAGTTTTTTTTAAAAATGTTATGCAAAGTAAAAAGAAAAAAAAACAGAAGTAAATCAAGTGTTCATAAAAACTATAAATTAATGTAAGTATCAATCTGTATAGAATCTTAAAATTATATTAATCATAAAACATTTATAAATTTTTGAAATGATCCTCAAAAATTCTTAAGAGTTAATACAAATAAAGAAAACATATTAGCCAGGAAAAAACTGTAAAAAAAGAATATTTCTGGAAAAAGGTAATAAATTTATTATATAACAGTTGAAAACAATTTATTTACTTAAAACTGATCTTTTCTTCATTCATCAGAATTGTCACAATTTTTATTTTACTTTAATCAAACCGCCTCATTTTTAGTTTTATTTAAAATTATGAAGTCATAAATAATGACACAATTCCAAAAAGCTGTTTATACCACATTCTTTTTGCTACCTTTTTTCTTTCAATATAGTTTATTATGAGCAAGACTATAAAATACTTCAGTGAAACATTAAGAACCCCCCAAAAATGAATTGTAATCAGTATCAGTCCTTCTATATGGCAGTGAATACTGAACAATCTCCTCACAGATGAAGAAGAAGCATCAGAAATGTGGTTCTACAGAAGGATGCTGAGAATACCATAGACTGACACAGTTTTAGAGAAAATGGTAACAATATGGACACTTAAAATCAGGAAGAGATAGTTGAAATTTCTTGGGTACATAATGGCGAAACAGGCCTTGGAAAATTTGATACTCACAAGACAAATTTAAGGCAAGATTGAAAAGGAGCTTGAGTAAATGGATGACAGAGCAATGATTAGCAGAGATAACAAAAAAAATTATATAAAGCTACAAAGAACAGGAAATTGTGGAGAGACATGATTGCCAATGTCCTGAAGGAGAAGGTTGAATAATGTTTGCAATGATAATGGCTCATCTTAAAATTACAAAATGTATCTAACAAGAAAGATAATTTTCTGTAGATATGTTATGGTAATTTACCCATGCATGCATGGACTCTCCCAGCTCTAAATAGGAGCAGGTACTGCCTTTCAGAGAGGGAAGTTTCCAGCAGTCAACTTTTGCAGTTGTACCGAACATACTTGCTGTAACACTCTCGTTTGTATGCGTGTATTACTGTTTCTGTTGATATATTTGTTTAACTCAATTCCTCTTTTGTGTCTTTATTTCTGGCCCTAACAAGGCAACAACAAGATATCAATGATTCAACTTTTAAAGAAAGACTTTAACTTTATTTGTTCTTAATATGAAACCAGAAAATATTTATAGCAGCAGCAAAGATGTTAAATATCAAGTTGACAGCATAAAGAATAGATAATCTAAAAATTGAGAAAACTTTTGTATAAATATTCCCATTTAAAGATCTCTTTGCAAGAGTTTAAATTTGTGAAATTGGTATAAAGAGATACATTCCAATTTCAGTTCATTTGCATCACTGAATATCTTTGATATCGACAAGAACTAAAAATGTTGATTGTATATAAAGTAAACACATAAATGGAAAAGTGAAATATTCACTTCTCTAAAGATTAATAAATATTGAATATATAAAGAATAAATATAAATAAAGTACCTGAATCATAAGTATTAACTGATATTATGGAAAAAATGAAGAAATATTTGAAAACTAAGCTAGTGAGTTGAGCTTGAAGATGTTTTGACAGACCAACTGCCTGTTTGTCCATTGATTTATTCTTGAGAAAATATCAAACAATTACCATGATTCACTGATTGGCAGGAAGGTTGAATCTGTTCAGTGCACAGATTTATTTCAACCAAATTGCCTTAGTTAATTTCTTATATCTTCAAATATATTAATTCTATAAACACCTTAAATTTTTATGAAACTTTAGCTGTTTTCATAAAATGCTTTCATTTAAAACAACAACCATAAAAAACTATAATATGTTTCTATTACTTCTAAATATTTTTCTATACATTTCTAAAGTTTTAAAGTGATCCACTTCTCAATTATTTTATATTGTTAACAAATGAAGTTTTAAACCTGATTATTTCAGTGTTGTATTTTCTTCTTTCTTTTTTTTCTTTTTATGTGCCGTGTCCTTTCAGGGCATAGGCAATCATGGCTCTCCACTTCACTTATCCCTTGTGGCTCTCAATAAGTTTCATGCCAACTCCCCCAGACCATGCCAGGTATGTTATGCACTGCTTTCACTTGTCTCTTTTTCCCTCTATTCGACAAGTGAGTATCAGATTCTCCAGGCCCTCCTTTCTCATTACATGTCCCAGAAATTTCATCTGCCTCTTCCTTATGTTAAGTATAAGTCTGCGGTGCATATTCAGTGTTGAAATAAACATCAACAAGGCAATCAGTGGGAAGGCAAAAATCAACCAAAGTGACTGTCTATTTGTATAAAATTTAATAAATTACATCTTATCTACAATTTATGGTATCAGTAATTTTTTAGTTTGTTTATATCACTTGAGACATTTTTATAACTTGACATTTAGGAAACTCACTATTATACTAAAAGGAGTTATCTTGAAAGCATAATTATTTACCATAAGCTGAGATTGCATGCCATATATTCTAACAATCTTTTTTTATAATGCATCCTTGGTATAAAGCTTAACTTTAAACTGGTCCTATATTAATTACTTTTTCTTTTCCAAAATAATACTAATCATTGATTATTATAGTCAAACTATTACAGTATCATATTACATCTTTACTGTTCTTTTTTATATTTAGTTCAACTGTTAATTAATGAAAATTTAGCTTGTGTTCACTTGTGAAGGATCAGTTTCACTTTCTCATTGGTTCTTTGATGTTCACTTTGGCAACAATAACTTTCTTCTTGTTCTCTTCTTTATCTCTTGTGCTATTGCCATTCATCCGCCACAGAGAACCTACACTCAACTATGTGCTGATCATAAGATCTAAAACAATCCTATGATCAAATTTCCTTTTCTTCATTGGTAATGTGATTTTTATATTCTTTTTGATGATTGGAAATTTGAAAATGTCATATTTGTGAGAATGTAACATTCTTAAATATTTGCCTTATGAGTGACCAGGTTTTTTTTCATTGGATTTCTTTACATTAGATGCATGTGAAAAATCTGTGCTGGTGGTAAGTCATTTTTTTCTTTATTTGCTTTTTCATTCAATTCTCCAACCACAGAAGACCAATGGCCTTTTAAGTATTCTTACCAGATTTTCACCTTGCTGAGATCTTCATTAAAATCTCTTCACACTAGATATTTAAATCATATGTTAGTAAAATTATAACCAATTAACTGAAGGATGATTTCAATCATTAGACCAGTGGTATAAGCATAAAAGCTAGTGGATGGTTGGTTATCATTTAATAACAAGCAACAATTGTTTTAATTTGTAATAAGTTAGAAAATTTATAAATAAATCATTTTTAACTGAAAATTTAAAGATAAAATAACTGTTCTTTTCACAGTTTTTGTGTGTTAACATTGAACAATAACATTTTCTTTGCTTAATCATAAAACAATAAGAAACTATTTTCAAACAAAATACAATTTGTATTAATGACATCTGTTTATTTATCCATGACAGAATTTGTAGCATTTTCATCATAGGGTGATCATAAGAAAACTATTTCTGTTTCATGTGTCTTTTACATGCATAAAAATGGTTGTGTTGTCACAAAGAACAAATGTAGAATCCTTATAAAAGTGGCAATACATTTTTTCCAAAGTGCAGATAAGATTATGAACCCATGTGGCATGTATCATTGAAGAAATGGAGATTATCAAAAAACCTAAAGATTACTGAAAATTTCTTGTGATGGTAAGTTTCTGAGTTCCTAGAAACACTTGATTCTATTTTGTTTTTTACTATCCATTCTGGAAACTTAAAAGAAATGGTTTATTTTAACTTTCATTTTATGTATACTGTTAATAATTTATTAAGTTATCTTTGAAAGTATTTGCAATCTGATATTCTTACAAAGAAAATAAAATTGTAACATGATGATAAAGTTTTGACATGAAGTGTAAGTCTATTTGATGAACAAACTATGAAATGTCATTACAAGTAGCACTGTTGAGTAGTTTTCGTGTTATATTATGTAAGATTTTGGAAGAGAGAGCAAAACATTTTACTGATGATTTTGGTCTGCATTTTACTTTTAATTCTCTTTCAAGTGAAAATGTCGGGAGGAAATTTTATATTTACAACAAAAAGAAATTTATTATTGAACAATTGAAAAAGTTGAAAAGAAACTAATATCGATACAAAGGATGAATAAGAGTTTTAGTTCATATTCTTCCAACATCTTGTGCAGGTTTTTGTAATATAAAGAAGGAAAGACATAAAAACTTTTATGTAGATGTTAGTAAATGCCATTGTGATATGTTATAATGAGAAAGACATGGTTCTTCTGGTAAACACATTTGTTCTTTAATTAGCCACCACTTTATACTAACTGTATATATATATAATTTATATTAATTGTTCTGAGGAACATTTCTCTATAGTACCTAGACTTTATGAATTTAAGTGCAGTACTAGATTGGCAACAAGGTCTCTTCATTTTACAATTGAAATGGCTAGATGTAACTAAGTTCTATGCTAACAGTTTCTCGCTTGTAGAACTCTCTTCCAGTTTCTTGCCTTCCTGTCAACTTTGATCTTCAAAAATTTAAATGCAATGTCAATTGTTATCTTCTTCCTTCTTAATTCTTGTTCTTTTATTTCCTTCTCTCTTTAATAGTATATTTTTCTCATATTCTCTAACAATCAGTAACCCCTTAATAATTAAAAAAAAAACTGAAGTTAATTACAGTGTGAATATATTCATTTGCTTCCTTGACTTGCTGTGATCACTTGGTGTTCTTAGTTTGTCTTATATAAAATAATTTAATGAATTAACATTTGTTTCACCAATACTTTTCAATTAGACAAGTTCTAACTATACCAATATTTTCTAGTAACTTTATTGTGCATTTAAAATCAAGAAAAATTAAATCAAATATACATTTTCTTTTCTAAAATCCTGTTTTCATTTCATTTATCTTACTCTTTCTAAAACTTTTATTATCGACAAGTTAAACTTTGAAATTAAATCTAAAGAAAAATATTTCAATAATTTTTTTTGAGTATTGATTGTGTGTAACTCTGTTTTTCATTTTATAATATAAAAATTTATCTAAATATTTTAACTTAAAAATATTGTTTTAAAGATTTTTTTTAATTCCATGTACATGCTTATTTATCTCCATGTGTATCTGAGCAATAATTGATATATCTTTTTATTTCTGATATTTGTTCTACCATCTACTTAAAATTTTTTAAGTAGTTTACTCACTGTTTTCTTGAACATTTCTTGCATTCAGTATACTCTGTGAGTGTTGAATTTTTCTAGCTTTCTTTCTTCGTTACCCATCACAAAGAATGTGATCATTATGTATCATTATGATTGTTAGGAGCACTTTTTGTAATTCCTATTCTGATTAAAACTTCCTTTTTCTTACATTATGGTATGTATTTAATCTTTTTGCCCCCAAGCAAGGGAACAAAAGCCATTAGGATGCAAGGAGTTACTGAGTCTGAAAGGAATGAAATGAACAATAAAATCACTGTATTAAAAAATGAAGATGATCATTGACATTTCATTTAAATTTTTGAAAATTGTAGTTGACAAGAATGCAGGAAGCCAGATGTTTTCTGAGTCAAGAAGTGCAAAAGAAGAAACAATTAGTATGGAACTTATAGTTTAATAGCGAAATTATGAGACCTAACTGCCAATCTAGTACTGTGCTTAAATTTGTGAAATCAAAGTACCAATGAGGAAACCTGATCAGAACAATTACCAGGAAAATATTTATAGAAACAAAGGGGGATGCTATGCTACAATGTTGGAAATGTGACTTAAGCCAAATTTCCAGGTCAGTACAAATGACACTGTAGATTCTTCTTTGGATTTTGTCAAGAATCTCAAAATATAAAACAGAAGCACCAGATGTGGAAGCAATATGCAATGCATGAATGAATGGTAGACTTATAAATATGCAAGATTGATTCTGGCAAGAAAAATTATCTAGCACAACATAGTGAACTGACTTTCCTTGCAGTATCCTTAGCAACTGATTCAATATTATCATCCCACTTCATGTCATTGGTCAGTGAAAAATGTTAGACCAAAAAGACCCAAGGAGTAACACTCCTGGAGGCAAAAAAGGTTCTTTAAAATGATTAAAAAAATTTTTTATATTCTATTTTTTGCATACATTGGTGTTTTCTCTATCTACATGTAAGCTGTTTTTCCTCAATACAAATTACAGATTATTTTAATATTTTTTTACGTTGGTCAAGCTTTCCTAACAAGTCAAGGAGTTTTTTGTCATACTTTATTGAATGCCTTCTTTAGTATCTCATCACATTTTGTTTATCACTTTTCTAGCCTTGTCAATCTTGAAATCATCTAAGACTATCAGTATTTTAATCTTCTGGCCTTACTTCTTTGTTCCTCTTTATGCTGGTCTTTGCTGACCTTGTTGGTCTTTCCATTCTTTAATGTCTTGTAGGTTTTTCTCCTCTATTATCATGAAAGTGCTCTTTTGTGTATTCATTTCTTCTCTGTAGTACTTTGTCTTTTTTAATTATGATTATTCCTTTTATTTACTGCCATGGCTATGTTTCACTAACTACTAATTCTTCCCTTAAGGTCCATTTTGTGTTCTTGACATGTTCCAAAGTTTCATATTTGTCAAATATGGTTGTTCGCAAATGGAATCACCATAGAGTTTATTGTATTAAAGTTTAATCATTGTTTTGGGCTTTATACTATTGTCTAATATTTGTGAGTTATTGTCATGATTTTTCTCCATAGGGATTTTATTTTACACAACATCTTCTAGTTAGCTGTTGACTCCTTGAGTTCAACTTGTCTTTGATAAGTTTTATTTTTCTTTTGCCTGGGTTACGAACCACTCTCCTTATTAACACTAAAGTGGAGCAGGGGAGCTGGTTTGATGAGACTTCTTGAATGAAGAGTGGAACTTTTTCTTTTGTATCATGACTACAGATTTTCAATAAGAACATTATAATAAGCAATAATTAAGTTTCAAACTGCAAAACAAAGGACATACTGTTTAACTTGAAATAAATAAACAATTCTATTCCATGTATGGAAAAATAGAAATTCTATTGAAAGAATTTAGTTTTTACCTTAAAAATCAACATTGTGATCTGCAAAATCATTCTCTTCTTGGTTTCATTACAAGTCAATAGTGAACATAGCAGCAGCAGTGACCATTCTTCAGATTTTTAGTAGCTTAAATTGACTACATAGTTTTCTATAAAACAAATGGCTATCTCCTCTATCTTTTTTTGTAAGTATTAGGTAGCCAATGGACAGACAGAGCAACCAGACCAGATGACTCTGCTTTGGCAGTGAAGCAGAGCAACCATGTTTGGTTAGTGAGTTCCTCTCAGCTCATACCTTGCATACATTCCTTTCATTCTGCTGACATCACAACCAGCTGTCAGAGTTTGAAAGCTTTTGCTGGGTTTCTAGAACAAATCTATAAGACTTATTACTCAAGTATTAGTTTATACGACTGTTCCCTTGTCTTCAATAATGGAAACCTACAACCTCTACTACTCCACAATCCTCTCTACCTTGGATATCCTAGTTTATATCTTTGACAGGTCCCAGTATTTAATATTACCACTTGTCTTTATAAACCCAAGATGTGAATTATTTTTATTTTTCAATCCAAGGAAAAGATATTTTGATTTTGAAAACTATGCTGGTCATTTTAGATGATAAAACAAATTCTACTTTTCATTATTGAATTATTTTAATATTCTAATCATTGAGTTGAATTATTTCTAAGTTTTTTAGAAAATTCTTCTTCTGCTTCATAACTTATCTCCGGCCATATTTATAAAAGAATATATTTATAAGTAGTAAAACATTGGAAAAGAAACAAATATGAGGAAAATATTCTTTATGAAATTCACTTAAAAATATTCATGTGAAAATTTTATCAAAACATCTAAATTATTTTAAAAAAATAAAATTATGATATTGTAGCACATTTAAATTTTTTTGAATCCAGCTCTTCATTCACTTTTTAAGTTTTCTTTATATATCAACAAAGTAACATGATCAGTGAATTCAGATGAAAGATGATTCTTTTCAAATATTGTATTTTTTTCAATTTTGTACTCAATGGTTATTTAAAAATAAAGTTAAATGTTACAATAGAATCAAACTATTATTTTAATTTTTTTATATGATGATCCAATTAATTTTCTCTCTTTTGCTACATCCCACTAGACTTTTTTTTCTTACATCAAAAAATTACATATCCATTATATTAACTTTCTAAAATTTTTATAGCATTTTTAAGCATTTATTGAAGTTAAAAACAATTAGACTATTTAGGGTATTAAAATAATTTTAGATTTACTGGAATTTTTTAAGTTGCTGGTTAAATAATTCTCTTATTATTTAAAAAAAATCAGTACGGCATGAAACAAAATAACTTGTTGGTTAAGGAATTCTCTTATTTCAAAAAGCATAATTAATATTGCATAAAATAACTTGTTTGATGATCATTCACATTTTTCTCTCTAATCTTTGTATATATGTACCTCTTAAATTTTATGAAAAACATTTCTGGATACAGAGAAAAGAATAACATTCATAATCTTTTATTACATAGATTACAATTTGTAGTTTTGCTGTTATAATTTACAAATTATTATTTTTTTATCAAATCAAAAATAAAATTAGTTTAAAATTATCTTTACAAACCTTTTGCTTGGTCTTATTTATTAAATTAAGTCTATTTTGACTTTCAAATTGTATCTAAAATATATTACTTGTGAATGTGTTTAATTTATATTAATGATAATATTAGAGATTTCCCTACAAGGAAACATTCAACATTCATTGACTGAGCAGTCAGTGCTACTTTCAGTTGAAATTTGTAAAATCTTTCTCTTAAAACAATGTTTATTAAAATAGTTTTCTCAAGTCCAGTAGCCATTATTGCTCTTTCCAGTATTGAGGGAGGTTTCCTTCCTAACATTTTATTTCAAGTTGTGTGGAAAATCAACATTTTGATTATGTCATTATTTTCTCATTGAATTATATATCCTATCTATTTTAGTTATTGATGAAAGTTCTCAAGTGATATAGTTTCTGTTATTTGATACAGATCTTTGTGATCTTGTAGCACTAGTCAACAGTTTTAAAAAAGATGGCCCTTGCTAAGACCTACAGGCTTCATTTATTTAAAACCATTTTTAACTAATAATCTCAGAAAGTGTTTGCAAACAGATGAATGAGTTTAGTGCCATGTATCACTTATATAATGATCAAAAGTTATTTGCATATAATGATCTAAAGTTATTTACATATATATAATGTGTATATGCATGTATTGATAAATATATGAAATTTATTAACAGATGTTAACATTTTTAAATGTCAATTTTTTTTTAGATATTCTTAAGTGAAGTGTACAAATAATTTTTAGTTCTTTTAGTTTTGATGACAGTATAAAATTGAATCATTTATAGTTAAAGAAAGCAGTATGTTTAAAAAATTATAGTGTGTGTGCATGTAAATCTTGCACTTTCAAATGGTTAAAAGGAAAATTTTAAATAAAGGAAAAATAAAAAAATAAAATTTTAAGCTTTGATGTGAAACCTTTAAAATGAAGTTAATTTATCTTCTTTTTCATATTTTCCTTTATCAAATATCAGTTTCAGGCAATGAGACTTCATCTGCAGTGCAATGGAAAGATATTTTTTTCAGCTTATCAACCTTTTGTAGGTTATTTAAAGCCAGAACATGTTTTGGGATTGTAAGAATAATTTTTTTTTTAATTTATTTTTGTGAGGGAATATTAATAATTTTTTGGAGATAATAATGACTTTCAGATAAAAGTCTTACTATTTTAGCTTATAGATGTTTGGTCAAGAGATGGATTCATACCTTTCCCAAGGGTATTTGCATGTAAGTGAATGTAATGAACCCAACTGGAATTCAAACTCTATTTTCTAACTTCACATTATAAGCTGTTATCCAAGCTTAAAGTACCCAGTATTCCCAAGTGGTCGCCCATCTAGGAACTGACCAGCTCAATATTGCTTAACTTTGGTAATCAGATGAGAACCAGTACTGCAATGAAAAGAATATATTTAAGATGTTAAATACATATACAGGATAAGAAATCAGTGTATGCATGAATCTACTCTTATAACAAGAAAAATATTAAAGACAGAAAGCACTTGTTCTCAAGTGTAAAGCAGATAAACATGTAACTGTGATTATAATTTTTATTGATACTGTTTCTAACCTATTTATTCATTCACTCTGATAAGTTTTATTTTTTTTAGTTATCCTTGGCATTGTAAACTTCTTTTCTCCAGATGTTTGCAATCAAAGCACTTTATTCATATTTTGCGTTTATGCATATAAATGTACGTGTTATAAATATATTGGCACATTAGTTATTTAAGTACATTTAACATGCTGCCAGATACCAAAAATATCATCTTTATCAACAAGCCCGACTATATTTTAGTCTCATGGTCTAAATTTAGATAACATGCTTATGTTATAAACTAAAATAGAATATATATATACATATTTTTTTTTTTTAGATACTTAAGTTTGGTTAAGGTTGCCATAGTTTTTATCTTCTATGATAAAGTAAACAAATTAAAATTTTCTGGACTATATTAAACGCAGGTTTTCAAAGTAAACTCACAAGAGGAATATTCTTCTGTATCCAGATGATGGGATGGAAGCAGAAGAGGCAGTTAATAACGATGATGCCAGGTGACTGATAAAGCATTCAGGAAAAGATTTTCTGTGGCAATTTGACACAATAAGAGTGATGTATTCTGGATCTGTTTAGTTACTGTTGGTATGTTTATATAAATAAAAACTGAGGAATAGAGTAATAATCATGTCACCAACAGACATAATAAAAATAAACATACAGATTTCTTATAAAGACATTTCTGCTTTATTAAAGCAGGGCAGAAGAGGATTCTACAAATTAGAAAATCATCAAATTAAGCTTTGTCATTGTTTTTTTTTTCTTCTTCTTTATTTGCTATTACTTGCCTTAATTTTATTTGGTTGAATTTAATACTGTTTAACTTTTTTCTGAAAAGGACTAGTGTCAAGTGATTATGTAATGTAACCGAGTTAAGTCCCCTTGTGCGCTGACCATTTCCTGTTAATGGTGGAGTCTGAATAAAGGATTGCTTGTGTACTTTATCTCTTGTTTCATCACTGTGTTACTGACACCTCCTGACTCAACAAATAGTGTACTGCAAGACACTTTGTTTGTTTTAAACAAATGTAGAATTTGCAGGTATATTTTCTCTGGTGATAGCCCTAATTTCAAAAACATAAATTACCCAAAGTTCTTTTTGTAATGATATGTAAATGTGAGAGTTTGATCATTTGCATATGGACAAGAGACACTCTATATAAACTTGAGTAATAATGAAGGAGATAGAAATCTTCAGTAGTGATTGTGAACAACTTGGAAATAGTACTATTACTCATCATGACAATGGCATCTGATAGGAGACCAGTTAGCCCCAGAGGTCCCTGATTTTGTGGATACCTGGTTGAGGTGCTTTGATGAAACCAAGATGTTGAAATACAACAAAAGAAAAAGGGAGAGAAAACAAAGGTAATGTACCAGACCTTTTTATAGCAACTGTGGGTGTTTGAGGTAATCTAAAAAGTTTTAATAATGACCTATCCCCTGATATCAGAAGACCTGATTTAAAAAAAAAAAGTTAAATTAAGGAACAAAAAAATAGGTTGATTGTGGCAGAAAGAACAAAATTTATGTCCATGAGGCAAAAACCTTGTGAACCAGTAAAGAAATATCTGCACTAAGAGATTAGATGGTAGTGTGATTTTGAAAAACTTGGAAATGAGGACCAAACTATAGGAGAGAATTTGATACAGATGAGAATTATCAAAGAATTACACAATGAAAAGCATTGATGCAAAATGCTTGAACAACTTCAATTAGGAAACATTTAAATACTTTCATGGAATTTATACAGCAGCTGGAAATGATTGTGAAATTCAACAGGTCTGAAAGTTGACAGGAAGATTTAGAAATTGTCAATATGTATTTATTAAAGGGAACAAATGCCAATATTGTGGATATATACATGAGAGAAAGAAAACTTTTTGAAAGACAAAAATGAAAATGCATGAAAAAGAACCACTTCCAAGGTGTATACAAAGTCAAATAGAAAGATTTTGAGAGTGCTACTTAGAAGCAATGCGGCAATGAAAATAAGAGAGAAATATATTTGTTGAAAGAAAAAGAAAAGAACATTTTAATGCAAGTTAAAATAACACCAATTTAGAGATGCAAATGGAAACAGACAGCAAAGTAATAGTCATTCCCAGAAATTTGGGGGAATGAGTAAGAAAACCAAATTTACAAAAGACTTATCTACAAGTATGACTTTACAGTCAGATAAGAAATTTAATGGTTCACTCATACAAATACTAGGATAAATTGAATTAGACAAAAGATTTGAAATAATACCAATAATTGTTGCATACTGTAATAAACACTACAAACTTGTTGGTTATGTTGTACTCAAACTTAATACCAAAACAATACTGTTAATACTGAAGGAACAGCCATACTAAAAAACTTAGAAGGCAATTCTTAAGTTAAATGAAAATGTCACCCCCCCACTCCAATTACCAAACACAAAGATTGACGGTACAGTTGGTCCTATTAATAATAGTGAAATTAAGAAAATTAGTTGGACATGGCCTTCATAAACATGTTCTACCAAGTTACATTAAATGTGCATTGTCTGATGTAGTTTTGAACAAGGCAGATGTAGACCTTTAAATATGTAGTGGGAATAAACCATAAAATTTGCTCAGATTCATACCCAATTCCAAATGGTGAATAATCATTACATTTGTTAGCAGAAATTAAAATCATTACAAAGATGGACTTGGAAACAGATCATCACCAGCTACCCTAGGCAATCACTTTAAAAAGTGTTGACAATGAACACTGATAAGTTTATTAAGGTACACAAAATGCTGTACAGAATAAGAACGGTTAATGCTATTAATACAAAACTTATTGAGAAAAGGATAGGAGGAAGTGGAGGGCCATGATCACCTACATAATGAAGGGACACAGCTCATAAATAAAATAAAACTAAAACAACTGGAATCATGCTGAAAAGCTTAATAAATGTGGTAATGAAAATAAAAAAAAAATGTATAACAATAATGACATTATTTCTGGGATATTCAATTTTGAATGTGATAATGTCACCATATCAAGCACTAATAGAAAAATGCTGAAAGGTATTGGCACCAGAAAATACAAAAAGAACTGGAATCCTTTTTTGGGGGACAAGTAGATTTTTATAGATGATACTTACCAATATATACAGAATTGACCGAGTTGTTTGTCAAACTAAGAAAAAAAAAGCATGTGGAATCTCTATAGAAGGAGACCCAATAAAAAGCATTTGACTGACTGAAATCAACTCTTGCTAAAAGAACAGTAGTCAAAACATTTGATCCATTGACTACAGATGCTAGTGAGGAACACTATGACAAGTGCATCCAATAATGTATCTATCAAGAAGGTTGGTGAATGTTGAATTGCATTATTCAAACATTGAAAAGGAAGCATTAGTAATTGTATAGACAATTACTAGAGCTCATCAGTTTTTAAGTTGTAATCATAGACCGTTTAAATTTATATTCAATCTTGGGAAAGAATGACCTAAAGTCACAATGTGAAAGATTTTAAAATGGACTGATGGCCTTTGATTTCAATATAGAATATGTCAAGGGTAATTCAATACCACATACCACCAGATTGTGATTTTATAAGATGTTAAATGAGAACACAAATGAAAATTTTGAATATATATTTCTATATTGGGTAGATACTGATATTTTATCACTTGTGAGGATGGGTACAGAATCTGTAGTATTAAGTAGAAAGGATTGGAGAATTAGAAAGAACAGATGGGGTAATTGTTCTACAAAGAGGTAAGAAACAAATTGATGGTAGAGAAAGGAGTAATTTGCAATGGCAATATCATGGTACCTCCAGAAACTCCAAAGAATGACCTTAATAAAAATGTACATGATGACATTGTGGCAGGTTATATTTGACTTCATGCCACTAACAGAAGGTGAATGTCAGTGGTTTGGTTTGGTTTATTTTGTTTTACGGCATATCAACCTCAATGGGTTATTTAATGCCGGCAACATTTTTAGGATAGATTCATATGAATAGAATATGTATTCTTTGGTTTAGATTGGTTTATTTTGTTTTGCGGCATATTAACCTCAATGAGTTATTTAATGCCAACATTTTTTATTGCTGGTAATATTTTGTTTTGTCAAAAATCTGTTTCTGGTTATATATTTCCTTCAAAATTGTATTGCTGGTAATAATTTTTTTCAAAAAAGTATTTCTGGTAATAGTTAACTATTTGCCCATAGCTGGGACCCTAATAGGTGTTACAACCCTAGGTCAGGGTGGACCTGAGAACACCAGCAATTAAGAGGTGGTTCCACGCTCCTCAAAATCTCCTGATCAGAGGCCTTGCTGCTGGATGTAGTTTATCGTCTTACCCAGGACACGGATGTAGTTTAACATCTTAGTCATTATGTGTGAATGTCAGTGGAGTGCAATAAATAAAGCATGAAGACTTGAGTAGAAAATAAAGCACCCTGCACATGAGTACAAAGATGCGAAGGTATAGAGAATGGTTAAACTCAAGCCAGCCTGATGTTGAGTGAGGGTAACCAAATCTCCCTTTCAATGGGATGGCTACTAAACATGTCCGAACTCAATAGCTGCAAAGTGGGAAGAGAACAATCATCTCCTTTCCAGAAATGGCGTCATAAAATTCACATGTGACTGGAAACCGTTTTTGGTTTCCTTTTGCATTATGGATGTGTTATACCATAATACCTATTCTATTGTAATAGACTCTCCCACAGATAATAAGTAGTAGTAGCAGTGACCAGTTGGGCTCAGTGGTGTTGAGCGAGTCAGTCAATGTCGGACATTGAAATATCAACCATCACAACTAGATTGCTGTGTCATTAACTCTTATTTCAAGTTCCTAACGTTTTGTACGTCGAACCTAATTTAGGACGACTTATTGAAATACAAGCCTCCGCTGTGAAAACTACTCTACAACAGGGTGAATGAAATTCTTTTTTTTCTTATTTTATTTCCATCCTCCCACAACATAAATTGTGAAATAACAACTACACAAAAACAACTAAAGTTAGAAGTTATAATAGACTAATATATTCAAGAGATATGGAAGAATATGTAAAAGAAATTATATTTGTAGCCTAAATGATTAGAACTGTGGAGCCAAGTTCACATGGATCACATGTAAATCAGTGGAGGGAGAAATTTCTTAATATTAGATTCCTTTTCATGATGGTCTGAAGTAATTCACATGTCAGACAAAAGAATTTCAACAGTGAAACATAAGTCACATTTTAAAGAAATGGAGTCCCCAAAAGTCATGTATTTAACACTGTGCCAGATTTTTGCAATGAAGAAATGTGCTCATGGCTACAACAAATAGGATGCAGGCTTTACAAGACACTTCCATATCACCCTCAATTGAATGTTATAGCAGACAGGATGATAGAAACTATGAAAGTGGACCTGAAGTATGTTAACAGTAAAAAGAGAAAATAGAAGCAGTATTGATAGAAATATTTCAAAGTTACAGAACCATGCCACATGCTGGAAGACTTTAGTTCATCAGCACTAATGGGAACAAAAATCAGAATTCCCCTAATGACATCATATTCAGTAAGTGAAAGAATGTGGTCAAGTCCAGAAAAGTTAAATTTTTTTATATAAAAAAAAAAAGTCTAAAAAAAAACCATAATAGAAAAACAAGGAAGTTGTATATTAGCGCCTGCAGACCAAAAAAGATCCTGAGATGAAGCTATAGAAATGGTAGAACAAAGGTTTCTCTCATACTTAGTTTCCTTCTTGGAATTTTGAGCAAAACATTTTATTGAGTCCACAGGGGTTGATTGTTCTCATTCCACTTTCCCTATTTATTGAGTATCATATATCAGTTAATTCTCTCTTGTATATTTGCTTTTTGTGTCACTTGTCTGATTCTGTCTCAAAGAACTCAAGTATACAACTTTTCAGTATTACCAGACTCAGAGAGTGAACTCACAACTGCCAAAGAACCATTTATATTTTGACCAATGCAATAATTTAAGAATTGTTCTTCATTTTATAAACACTGAATACAAATGAGAAATGTATATATATTAACATTAATCAGAAATACATTTTAGTAGGCTTAACTAAGATTTGTGTGCCAGACAAAAATAGAAAACTGTGTATTAATAGTGATTCTAATGCTACCACTAGTATTTTTGCTTACCTTTGATGTTACCCTTTGAAACAGAAGCCTCAAATAGCAATGAGAAACTGTTAAATTTTTGTCATCCAAAAAGATATTCCATCCTAAACACATTGTTTGACCATCAAATGAAACAATGGATCATATTGTTATGGTGGAACACACCTATTCTATGGTTAATAGACTCTCCCACCTATAATAAGTAGGAGTAGTAAGAGTAACGAGTCAGTCAGTCAATGTCGGATGACAGTTAGTCAAATACAAAAGTATCAGCGACCACAACCTGATTACTCTGCGTTATACCTATTATATCAAGTTCCTAACGTTTTGTACGTCGACCTATTTTAGGACCGACTTAGTACAAATACAAGCCTCCACTGCGAAATCGAAATCGCTCCACAACAATATTTGGTGATGAGGATTAGATCAAATACTTTCTCCTCAAATTAGAAAACAATTTTCTCAATTGATAGAAGGATGTCTAGAATCAGAAGCACATTCAAAAAAGTTGGATATACCATGCATTAATGCACTATGGAAACAAAACAGTAGTCTTCAAAATCCACACACATACAGAGGTATTTCAATTGGATTCCTTATAGTGAAAGTACTAATGTATAGTGTATTAACTAGACTCTCACCATTCTATGAAAGTCAACACCTCATAACCTAATTTGGTTTTTGTTCTGGTAAGAGTAGAGATGATGGCAGTCTTAGATGATTTTGGTATAGACAAGATAATAAATGAAATCTATAACAGTGATGATATACCAGAAGACCTAAGCAGATTTATTTTTATAGCACTGCCTAAACAAATGAGAACTCCACTAAACAATCAGCCTAATGAGCCACATAACAAAACTCATCATCCGAATTCAGATGAATAGAGCATGCAGCAGAATCAGGCCAGAAATATAACAAGAACAGTATGGGTTTGTTGAAGACACTGGAGCAAAGAACATGATATTTATGGCTAGAATGTTATCAGAAAAATCTATGCTGAAGAATGTATACCTGTGTTTTATAGACTACACAAAGGCCTTTGACAAAGTATGCCACAAAGATCTGTTAGAACTTCTTAGCAACCTTAACATAATCATGAAAGACATTAGAATAATGGAAAACATTTAGTGGCAGCAAACCACCTGCATAAGGATAAAAAATGAGTTCAGCAGATATACAAAAATAGAAAGAGGTTTAAGGCAAGGATGTGTCTTCTCACCAGACTTATTCAATCAATACAGTGAGACAATTCTGAGAGAACTGGAAATTCTACCAGGATTCAACATTGGTGGCCATAATCTTAACAACATAAGATATGCAGATGACACAGTGCTGATAGCAGACACAGAAAGAAACTACAAAGCCTCTTACAGAAGATAGCAAAGAAGAGAGCAAGCATAAACTACAAGACAACAGAATGTATGGTCATCAGCAAAAAACATGAGCCCAAAATGCAATTTACAGCTCAGGGACACTAAAATCAAACAGGTACAGAAATTTAAATAATTTGGTAAGTGTCCTAACAGAGGATGGAAAGTGTGACACTGAGATTTGAGGACATATTGGAATGGCCAAAGACATATTCCAAAAGCTAAGCAGAGTATTACAAGACAGGAAAGTTTAAATGGAAACAAAGAAAAGAGTACTGAACTGTTATATCTGTCCTCCTGTATGGCAGTGAATGCTGGACAATCTCCTCAAAGATGAAGAGGAGACTTGAGGCAACAGAAATGTGGTTCTACAGAAGGATGTTAAGGATACCATGGGTTGAAGCGAGCAATGACAAAGTTTTGGAGAGAATGGAAACAGAGAGGAAACTTATACATCTGGAAGAGGCAGCTGAATTTTCTGGGATACATAATGAGGAAGGAAGGCTTGGAAAATCTGATACCCACAGGATGGATAGAAGGGAAAGAGGGACAAAGGTAAGCAACATGTGACATACTTAATAGGTCAAGCAAGTGGATGGCAGAACAGTGTCTGGGAGAAATAACAAAAAGACAAAAGAACTACAAGGAATAGCAGGAGATGGGTCATAATCGCCTACATCCTGAAGAGACTTGGCACATAAATAAGGGCTGTAATGATGATATATGTGTCATCAAACAACTCCAGCATACCTCTCCAATAAAAAAATTGTATACCTGCTATATTGGCCTCACATGAATATATGATCACATCAATAGAAATTTTCTCTTCTCATCCATTAGAAACTGTTTTCCAAGCTCTGACTCAGCTGAATGTTTAGATATGATAGAGGAACTGTATCAGTCCACAAAGTGATACATGTCTGATGAAGACACAAGCACTGAAACATTCGAAACCTCATCAGGAGTACGACAAAAAGGAAATAAGAACATCAAATGATTTAATTCTAGTCTTTACCCTGCATATATACAAGCACACAGGTGAAAAGTAAGCACTGATCTTTTAACCCTAGAACCCTAACCATCAATTAAAGTTACACCACTACTAACCATGGGTATATCACCCGATTTTGAAAATATGAAAAAAATATTAAATATTTTACATGTAGGCACTTCAAACTTTGTACTTTGAGTTAACATTAATAGGAACTGAAAAACATTATTTAGGTAAGAAAATCAGGTACTGAAAATTGTAATTAAAAATAGGAAAATTTGCGTTGGGTACTATATTCCTTGGTTAGTATTCTAGGGTTAAGCATTCCATACCATGTCCTTAACAAACAGCATTTCTGCTTTGCTTCTAGAGCCATTGTACAGATGATGAGAGGACTATATTGATGACATAGGTATTCATAGTTGGGAATTAGAATAATTTTGAACCAAAAATCTCTACCAAATGTTCCAAGAAATAGGACTCAAGATAAACCCTTCTAAAACAGAAACTGGGAATGAAAGCAGTGATGGCACCTATCCAGAATCCAACATAAAAATTCAAGATGTGCAATTAATAAATACTAAAACCTTGAAATGCCTTGGTGTATGGAAAATTTACAACAAATTTAGTAATGAAGATAAGGAAACTAAATATAGGCTGTGCTAGAAATAGATTTGCCCATCACTGCAAATTGCTACAAAACCAAAACATTAACCAAAAAGCTCAAGTTGTGTTCTTAAATAATCTCATCAGATTAAAACTTTTATATGGATGCCATGCATGGTACCAATTTCATTCAAAAATATCTAAACTGTCAGATGTATAAACATTTTCACAGGTCAATGTTTAAAAATGGCTTTGAATGAATAATCCTTCTTTGAACCTTGTGGAATGTTGCAACGCATTTACAAATGATTGCACCAAGTAACAGAAAACACATCACTTGAGAATATCATGTGTAACTTGAACAGAAAATATTTTTATAAATTTCAACCAAAAGTAGCTCTAGCTGCTCAATTAATGAATGACAAGTTTCCTCATAAGGAAATGGCTAATATTATCATTTTTAAAAATAGTAAAGGGAATGCTGAATTCTTTTCATTTTAATTACAAATAACAACAGGAAAGAAAAAAAAACTTTTATAGATATTGTAATACTAAATTTATTCAGGCATCATGAGTTTAGTACAAGTTACCTTTGGATTCTACAATCACAAAAAATGCTCAAAATCGTGGCTTTTAGCTCCCAGACATTTGTTAGTATGGCAAGCTACTGCTAGGACAATGCTAGCCAAAGTGTTCAGTGGGATTACTGCACATGCATTTTCAGTTTCTTGTCTAAGGGCCACCAATGTAATGCCATCTGTTGAGAAAATATTGTCCTGCAGTAGACAGTGTTATTACAATTTGATAAAACTATAAAGTTTCTCATTTCCTGAAGTGTTTTTTTGGTGGACTAATAGATATATGAGAGAGCAAAGCATGAATATGAAGTGTGCTGCAAAGCTCTCATCTTGACTAAGAGGTCCTTGCCAAAAAACTTATTTGGTCAAATTTTGCAATGTTAGGCAGAGAACTTTTCAGTATCCCGTCATATAAACATAATTTTATATAAAATTCTTATTTCAATGTAAAATTTAGGATATTCAGATATTTTTTGTGTCTATATATGTCCATATTGCCTGTGTCTTTTAATAATTGATAAGATGTATTCATAATGGAAAATTTTTTGTAAAAACTTACAGTAAAATTGTCATGTTCACTTTTAAACACAAAAGATATAAAAATAGCCATACCAGAAAGGAATTAAAATTACCTGAATCTATTATTCTGAAATCCTTTTAATTGGCTAATAGCATTTTTCATCATTCCTTACCCCCCAACACTCATTAGAGAAGATATTAATATTTACTTGATCTCAATTATTTTGACATTTTAATTCACGGCATCAAAAGAAAGGTTGATTTTTCAAATGAACTAATATCATTAAATACTATTTACCAATGTAACTCCACATATAGACATATCTAGGTAGTATTTTAGAATATTTCTTTTAGGAAAAAGTCAGTGAAAAATAAACATCTCTAAAAGATTTTAAAATTCTGTATTGACTCAAGCTGAGTTTTCAAAGATGCTGATAGTCAAATAAGATAAAATGTATAAACATTTGAAATCTTTGCAATTTGAATTGGACAAAATTATTTATTCTGAAGACTCAGTCAGTTATGTGCCATGTTTGATACACGCTTAGGTGATCATGTATCTTTTGATACATGACTGACGAGGCAGATTTTTTCCACACAGTAGGTTGCCATTTCTTTCTGTGGTAGACCAGTTACCATCCAAGGCTATAGAACCCAGTCTGTCCCACTAGTTATCCATAGCTGGGATGAGAAGAAGTGGATTCATACCTTTCCCAAAGGTATTAGCACATAAATGAATGTAATGGATTCCACTGGAATTTGAACTCGGCTCTCTGATTCCTCACAGTGCCTGAAGACTAAAGTTTTGAAAATTACAAAATAACTATTTTTTTTTTAAATATATATCAGATCACTTATATCTTTAAGCTAATTATTTATTGCACTGGATTTTGGCGGATATGGCTAAAAAGTCTAAAAAGTTCGCACATAAGCTAGAGACTCATTTCAAAGGTGTAACTTTTCAGGTTATCATAGAATTTTTAAATAAATCTTACCATCAGTATCTATCTATATCTCTGAGATGAGGTATTATGATTATTTACATTATTTGGACTGTTATCCTCCTCTTCATTTCCATATTCACGTTTCAGCTGTTGTATGTTCCAGCCTTCTTCAGAGAAAGGCAATGAATAACAATACAAAAATTGCAATATAAGCTCTAGTAAAAAATATGATATAATAATAATAATGGAAAAATTGCAATATGAGCACTAATAAAAACATTGCTGAAACATTAGGTTTATAAGTCCCAGAATTTCATACAAAGATGTCCTCAAGGACACATGGCCCAGTGGATAAAGAAATTGGTTAGATCCAATGACTAGACCCAAAGAATTGTAAGTTCACTATCAGACTACACCAAAAAGGGAAAAATAACTGAGACATCCGGAAGAGACCAGCCCAGTGGATAAAATAAAGGGTTTGGTTTGAAATTCCAATCACAGTGTGAATATGGCAATAACAGTCTGGAATAAAATATATTAATATTGGAATAATATTAATTAAGTACTGTTAAATATTCTGACTCCTACCTGCTCTTACTCCTCAGCTTAATGGATGTGTTTTAAGCAGTGGCAGTAGCTTATTTTTCTCCTTTATTTTTGGCCAAAAGTGGATTTAAACATTAGATAGTATTTAAGTTTATTTTAAATTTCTCCTCAGAGAAGATTGTTCTCTTGTTTGGTGAGGTGCTGTCATTCTTTTTGTCGAGCAAGATCCTGTTTTAATAAGTATGATAGTTTATATAAACTGAATCTCAAGTTTCAGTTTCAATTATTTCCCTTTCATAACTCAACTCTCCAAGTTTTTGTGGCCAGGTATTGAACTCACAACGTTTTGGGTCAAGTTATTTGATTACTTCCACCAATGCTTTTACTGAGATATCCAGAAGAGATATGGCATGTAGAACTAGAACAATCTACCTCCATGGATAAAATAAAGGGTTCAGTTTGAAATTTCAATCACCTGAAGAAGCCAGAGTGTATAATGGCCAAAATGTTGTGAATATGACAACAAAGATGAGGACAACAGTCCAAACAATGTAACTAGTATAAATAGTTACAATACCTCACTTCAGTCAGTTTCTGTCTATATTTCTATCTTACAGAATATATGTAGTTTGGTGGGGTCTGCATATTAAATAAATTTTGATAATATTTCTATTATATTTTCTACATTTTCTCAGCTTAAGTATTTAAAGATATTTTTTAATTTCTCTATTTACAATAAAGTATAAAGTTTTTTCAATTAATAGTTTCAGGCATTTCAAGAAATGTAAGAAATTTGAAAAACTGACTTGTTTTCCTTCAGCTCTCTTGTTTTTTTTATTAGACTGCTTTTAATCACTCCACTCTTTAACATCAAATTTAAATACAGGAATTAAGAATAAAGAAGCAACATTAGATAAAACAGACTTACATCACTAATCTCATGAGACTGCTTTTCATAAAGAATTGTTAGAATAGATCTATATGTGAGTGTTTCTTTTCAGTGAAGCTTATACATGCATATATACTGTCACTTATGCAATGTAAATATCTGCTTTTCCTTGTGAAATTACCTGTTAGTTCTTGCACTTATATGTGAAACCAAATGATTATTATTATTTGAACTGATAATATTATTATTGTAATAAACTCTTTTACACTCAGTAATGTTAAAAATGAAATGTCAGAGAAATTGTTTGGTTTCTTGGTATACAGTTCATATATGAAGATGATATAATTAGACTGAATCAGTCCAGATATGTAGAAAAACAGCTAACTAATAACTAAATTTGTTATACAAAATTGTAAATTCTGATCCACTCCTTGTTAAATTAATATAATTAAAATTTATGAAGACTGCTGAATTAATTGATGACAAGCTGAACAGAGAAATTGTTTAAAGCTCAATCTATGATGGCCACTGGATCATCTGACAAAGTATACCATTGCTCATTATCTAAAATGTACAAAAGACCAAACTCTGGTTTTTAAATATTCATTTAAATCTCTGAACTATTTTGACTGTTCGACTCCCAAATCGGTCATGATCAGACGAGATATTCTTGTCTATTTTGTTTGGCCACTATATTTATTTACATACTGTTTTGATGACCAACTAATAATGGAAGTACTTTTATATGATGCTTAAAGCATTTTTATTGTGAAAATTCTTCTGGTGTATTTTTAAAAATCTAATTTAATTGCAGTACTTTTTAAAAGCCAGTCCATTCTTATGCCATTAAATTAGAATATGGAAATTCAGAATTAAGAAGTAGTTACAAATTAGATTAATCAGAAATGTATAAAGGAAAGAGATAGTGACACACTATAGATGAGAGCCCTGCAAGAGATGATAGCTTTAGTAGCCTTATTGTATAAGGTGTTGTCTGGAATATGGAATGTGAATCTTATCCAAAGCTATTTCATTAATTCATACTCTTGCAGTTTCATTTAATGATTAAGATTGGATTAACTAAAAAGCATTGTGACAAAGTGTCACAAAATTGTGAAGGATTATTCATATATATGTGTGAGTGAAACTGATTTTTTCAGAACATCAAAAAACTAGAGTATCTCTATCTATAAAAGGCAGGATGTGTGTGTGTGTGTATGTGTGTAATTTGGATTTGCACCTAAATTTACATGCACATGCTCCAAGTTAGCGGGAAGGCCAAGACTGACTTTGCATTTCCCAACTCCTATTGATAGTGGAAATAATCGATTTTTTTCATGCTTCTACAGCAGTTTTCATGTAGTTTGGCCAGAGTGAGAGCCTATAGCTGGCTGACACAAATAGGCAGGAAGATTCTATTGGCCAGCATGAGAGCCAACAGCTGACTGACACGAATGTTAACTAACATGCTAGCATGCAAAAAAATTGATAGCTGCATTTGTCACAAGTGGGAAAAATTTAAATTTGCATGGCACTTTACTCCAATTGGCTCATTCACTTGCTTAAACTCAACGTTGATTCTGATTCTGCAGAACTGGGTTGGGTGTAAAAAAGTATTTGTTGTTAACATTCTTTTTTCATTCGGTTTTTCCAGTTATGAGTCCTTTTTTTAAAGCTGATTGTTTTGTGTTCATTTTGTTTAGTTCTTTTTTCGTAACAGATTTAATGTTTAGAGCTTAGAAAAAATTTGCAGTGTGAGATAGGCAAGAAGTAAGGCATGTAGCAACATCAGCATGGCAAAGGGCACTCCTTTAAAGTCAAGGAAGGGCAAAAATATTTTAAGTCAAGTGATAGTGATTGCTGTATGAGTCGTACGATTTTTTAATCAAGCACGGGCAATGCCAGGCCATGCTGCTAGTTACTGATATTTTATAAGTGAAAATTCAGTTCTTTGATTGGCATCACCTTTCTATGATGACAAGTTTAATTAACTATATATAAGGCTGTATAAAAGTCACAATAATAGACATACAAAAGTAGTATATATCTGTACAAAATTGTGTAATTTCTCAAAAATCAACAGTGAAAAGCAAAATCAAGAGTGAAGTATATCTGATTATAGAAAGGTTTCTAGAAGTCTATTAAGAAATGACATGAATGTATTTACTGATACTTCTTCATGTAAAATTGATTAAACTCCTCTTCACTAATAAGGTGATGCCATTCAAAAAACAAATAAGTTTTTTTTTCAAAATATTATTAAAAAGCACTAATTTCTTCTTGAGAATCTATAGAATTGTATCTTAAATTCCACTTTTTAAAAGAATTTTAATTTATAAAGTACAGGTAATATTGTGAGGCAGTTTTTTGACATTCTAAACAGAAACAGTTTCTTTTATGCTCATGCCTAACTAATTCCTCATCATCTATTATGTTGTTTCTATTCACAATACTCAGTATAAAGTTAATAATTGGATAGCTAATAACAGTTTGGGATTTAAAAAACTTCCTTCATGGTTTATATTACTAACATATTTTCAACATATATAATTTGTAGCTTTTACCTTTGCACAAAATATATTAAATTTACTGGCAGTAGAATTAACACTAGGTTGAATTCAATCAATTTGCAATCATAATAAAAATTTTGAAAAGTTATCATACAGATGTACAGATTTGATGGTTAACATACATTGCATTAAAAATAACCTTCTCTGCTATATTCTTAAAAACTGAATTATAACTTCCTTTTGAAACTATGCTACAGGCAATGATACTGAATTTCATAATGTAACTTGACACAGATATAAGAAAAGGAAATATAGATGAAAGAGAAAAACAGGTGTGGAAATAAGAATTTTCAAAGGCATATCAGGATTCAAAGAAGTGTATTTCTTTGGTTGGTTTTAAGAGGTTTAACACATTCTGCCAAAACTAAGATTCAAAATATTCAAATTGCTTTTACAATATTATTCAATTTCTTTTCACTTAGCAAGAACAATGGAAAACAAAGATAATCATTTTTAACAAGAGCCATCCCCCTGTTTTACTTCCTCCCTCTCATAAAACACAAGCTTTGTGATATCCTTATCTCAGCTCATAAGTTCCTTGATTCTACAAATGCTACTAGTCCAGATAAAATTCCTGTAGTTGTTCTTAAGAACCTTACCTCAATGCTATCCTTGGCAAAATTGTTTTACCAATGACAGAAGGAGAAATGTTTCCCAAATCTATGGAAGGTGTCAACTGTATGTCCAGTTTACAAAAATACATGTGAGCGCACATTTCCATTGCAATATTGCCTCATCAACTTTCTTAGTGTCATCAGCAAAATTTTAAATTTGTGTTTCAAAAAATAAAAAAAAAGTTCACCTAGGATTAGATCACTCTTGTCCTTCTCTTAAATCTCTTTCTTTCTCGCAACCTTTCTCATATGAAATGAACGAAAAAAAGATGATGATTCCTATTTTTGGAGGAGCTTTATAGCTTTTTTTTCATTCTCATAATTCTCTCTTTCCACAATATCTTTCTATAAAAGAAATCACCACCTATCTTCGATTCTTCCTCTCTCCTATCATGAGGCAAGCAAGATTCTATTTTCTTTTCTTCCTTCATTCAAACTACAGCTATCATCTACAAGAAAGATATTGATCACCTCAACAGAAACAAACTCATAAATGACAAACAGTATGGTTTTTGCTCCTCTAGAGCCACTGCTGATGTCTTAACTGTCAGTGTGAATACAGTCATAATAAATTCATCATCAGAATGATTACCTTAGATGTCTCAGTCTTTTGACAATGTGTGCAAAGGATATTGCTGCACAAATACTCCAGTTATGGTATCTTTGTTAGACGCTTCTTAATTATCAAGTCCTACCTATCATGTAGATCCATAAAGGTTAATGTTACTGGCCTGTCTTCTGGAGCCCATGAGATCAATACAAGTGTCCTCCAATCTTAAGGCTTTTTCTTCAGTCCTACCCTTTTTTGCCTTATATGAATGATCTGCCTAAGAACATTCTCAGATCATTAGTAAATATATATGAAGATGATACCATAGTTTATGATTGCATTTGCAAAAATCTAGATAAGAGCTTAGCAGCTGATCTCTCCTCTGACCTTGTTTGCATAGCTCAATGAGGGAAGAACTGGATTTTAACATTAATACCCTCAGAATCAAACAAGTAACATTTTATCATTATAGAGCAGATCTTGAGTTTCTCCAAACAAGATGATTGTAATCTCAATAATGCTCTTTGCTTTGAATGTCTATTGGAACTCAAGCCCTCTCCAAATCTCAACTGGATCTATCATAGAATATGCTGGAAAAATGGTTGATTTCTTGTATCATGCCGGAAAGTGCCTGACTCTTCTTGCCACAAACTGTTGTTCGAAGAGTCAGATCAAAACAAAAATGGTGTATTGCTGCCATATCTGGGCTGGAGCAACACAATCCTCATTTTACAGTGATAACAGTTCAAAACCATTTACATGGCCTTGTGGATGATTAATTATTTTCTACACTACAACCCCTTTCCCAGTGATAAAACATTGCTCACTTGTCACTACTCCATTGCTATTTTCATGACAAATGTTTAGTTGAGCTACATTCCTTATTTCCACCAGTCCAGACCTTCACAGCTAGGACCCACCATCTACGTACACTGTTAACTCATTCCCTTTGTATTCTTTCTGTAAGGCAGAGGTTCTACTCAGACAGCTTCATCCCCAGAACAGTGGGAAACAGACTCTTGAAAGAATGCTTCTTCTGTCACTACAATCTTTCAGATCAACCTTTTATCTATCCTATATATCCTCATAATATGAACTCTTTACTCCTATTTTGTACATACTTACAACAACTTTAATTAGTAACCCTCTACTTTGAGTGGCTCTTCAGCTTTGTATTGGGTGAACATGTGATCTTGTGTAATAAAGTATTTTTATGAGCTAGTGAGCCTTAAGTTTCAAGGCTGACACAAAAAAATTAAAAAACAAAACAAAATGTATACTGATAACTTATATCACTGAGATAGAACCCTCAAAGCGGGACAGTCCTGGTCAAACTGGTTTGTATGGTAAGCCTAATCATAATCATCTTTGTACAAGTTCATTTGTTATTATGTGCTAGGGAGAGTCTCATTTTTTTTCATCTTTCTTAAAAACCTTCCCACTGACGACTGAAATCATTCAATCTTTGATGGCTCAGCTCTTCATAGTATTTTGCAGAGGTTGTTAGAAAATTGTTTTCTTAAAATAGTCTCTTACATTGGCCTTTGTGTAAAAATGTATCATTTTTGAACATATTCAGTAATCAACTGTTAGTCAGTTGTATAGGCTTTTTTATAGCAATGGCAGTAATTAGTGCAGCTTTGTCAAAAGTAATGCCTTTTTTTCTCTTCTTGCACCTCCCCAGTGCTCACATACATATTCTCTCATAAGTAGCCAATACTTCTGAAAATTTCCTTGTGTTCATAGGATATACAATAGAATATGTTCTTCTGAGTTGGCATTATTTTGTACCTTTCTCTGTGTATGCAATTGGTCTGGTATAATAGCCTGCCGTATTTTTGAGAAAGATTACTTTTGCAGCATTATTCACAAGCAAAGTATATATTGATTTTGGTAATCTCTCTGTCTCTACTTTTTTCTTCCTTTATATCTTTTGCATATCTTTTAATCTTTCCCTCTCTCTTATTAATCTCTTTATCTCTCTATCAACCTGCCTCACACACACAATACATGTATATGCATATATTTTTTATTTTATCAGAACATATTACTTTTGTATTTTTGCTATCAGTAATGTATAATGACTAACTGGGAGAAGTTTAAGAAGTTTCATGATAGTCCAAAATTTAATGCAGAAATGGAAGCCTGATGTAGTGCATAATCAATGTTAATATTGAATCTGGAGAAAAGAAAGTAAATCAGACTATTTGCAGACAAAATATAAAGTGCCAGCTAAATATTAAATTAAAATTCATTTCAAAAGCTCTTATTGCTCTCCTATAATTGAAACATTATAATATATTAATATTTAATCAATAGATAATGTTGAAAAATATGAACCAAGGTCATTGAATTTCTTTTTTTGTTAACATGGATCAAATCTTTCTATATTCTTTACATATAAAAAATCTAAAGAAAATGTTCATAACCCAATATTTTTCCCAAAATTTAACCAAAAAAAAAAACAAAACAAACATCAGATTATTGGGGGAAGGGCTTCTTGCTGAGAAATGCTAACACTTTCTTGTGTAGTGTTGAAAAAAATCAGTGTTAATTTCATATAGTAATAACATCAAATAATAAATCTGTTGGTGATTATAGATGACTTCTTGTATGGAATTATATACAACTTTTTAACTACCAAGTTACAATAAATGACAACAAATACTTAAATACAGTCAACTTTTATTATCCAAATCAATATTTTCATAATAAAATTGGGTTAACCAGTAAATGTTGGTAAAATTTTCAGGAAATACATTGAATCAATAGCTTCATCTACCACAAGAGAAGTTGGTTTTCTGTGTCATGTCAGAAAGTTTTGCTCACCTGAGTTCATCCTTCAAATCTATAAATCAACCATTCACTCTTGTATGGAATACTGCTGCCATATTTGGTCTGGAGCCCACACTGTTCATCTTAAGGTCCTCAACAAAATCCAGAGATGGATATGCAAGGTGAATGGTCCTGATCTGGCATCTCATTTACAGTCACTCTCTCACAGATGTGCTGTCGCTTCCCTCTGTCTTTTCTACAAATACTTTCATGGTAACTGCTCCAACGAGCTAATTTTGTTAATTCTCAAACTGCATTAATTTAAACATGCTCCTAGATTGACATCTCGGTCCAACCCTTTCACTTTTGAAACAGTTAAATGTAGCCATCTCTTCTACTTCAATAGCTTCGTGCCTCACACTTCCCATCTGAGGAACTCCCTTCCTCTTACTTGCTTCCCTGATAGCTATAATCTCCAACTATTCAAATGCAATGTCAATCGACATCTCCAGATGCCTTGATCTATTCCCCATCCCTCTCTTGATCCTTTCCTCTATCATGCCTCTTTACTCTTCCTCCCACTCTCTGTAACTCCTTGCATGCTAATGGCACTCCTGCCTTGCCTGGGGTGAAATGTTTAAAAAAAAAAAAAGAAAATATTAAAAATATTGATAATAATTTTGGGGCATGTCATTTTTTGTGAAAAGAAAATATAACAATTTTTATTTATAAATAAATGTAAAAGATATAGGTCAAAGAAATATTATTTATTATCACAATATCCTATATGGAATAAATTGTAAATGTAAGCTCTAACATTCTGCAACATCTATCCATCTTTCCAACATTGATTTTTGAACTTTTCTACTGTTTCAAATTTAATATTAATTGTAGCAATTTGTATTTCTTTCCAGTGATCATTGCTTGAATATTTTCTATTCCCATATACATCTCTTTTAATTATGAATCACAAACTTTCTCTTTGATTAATATCTGAAAAGTATTTTTGAAAGGTATGCAATCGTCAACTTAAATGAATATGCTCTTTAGTTTAAAAATGTTTGACTTATTGCACTCAAAAATATCTTGACCAAAATTAATTCTCTGCATTTATTTTGATATCTCATCAATTTTGAAGGGACTTCTAATTTTGTTGCCAATATACTACCCAAAAATATTGCTCTACCATCCCCTTTTTAATTGTAAGTCATTTTCTTCTTTACAATTTCCATGAAGGACCCAAACTCTAGCCTAGCTATCAGATCTATTCCCAATGTAGCTCTAATTTATCCCTAAGGACAACATTTGAGAAATCAGTTTTTATATACTTAAATATTTTTGTGATGTTTACTTAAAGGTGTTACAGTACCTTGCATAAGTATTCATGCCCAGTTGAGCTTTTCCACATTTTGTCATGTTATAACCACAAATTTGAATGTTTTATTGGGGTTTTATGTAATAGACCAAACCAAAATAATTCATCATTTTCAAGTGGGAGAAAAATATTACATAGTTTTAAAAATTATTTACAAATAAGAATCTGAAAAGTGTTGAGTGCATATATATTCACCCAGTGCAAACAATTGCCAACAAAAGTCACATAATTAGTAAACAGAATCCACCTGATTATGACAATTTCTTTTGAGTAAAGGAAAGAATAGAAAGAGTTACAATCCTTGATTCTGAATTCTCAGTTAAATAAATCTGTTCTTTAAATTTTGCAGATGTTTGTCAATGAACATTACCAAACAAACAACATCATGAAGATCAAAGAGCTCACCAGACTAGTCAGAAATAAAATTGTGGAGAAGTATAAAGCAGGGTTAGTATATAAAAAGTTATGCCATGTTTTGAACCTCTCACAATTAAATCAATCATCTGAAAATGAAAGGCATTGTAAACTGACCACCTTAACTTCACCTTAAACTGATTGGCCAGGGAAGGAGAGATTTAATCAACCAAGAAGTCCATGGTATAGCTGGAGGAGCTAAAAAGATCCACAGCTCCAGTGGGAGAATTTGTTCACAGAACAACTATCAGTCATGCACACCACAAATCTGGCCTTTACAGAAGAATGGTAAAAGGAAAACCATTAATAAAAAAAACCATAAGTCTTTTTTGTAGTTTTCAGTTTGCCACAAGCCATTATTAACTATACCATTATGTATATTTATATATGATTTAATGAACAATGATCTTGTTTCATAATATATCACACAGTATATTGTTACTATATATATATATATATATATATATATATATATATATATATATATATATATATAGGGTTTTAGTTGTTTTCATGTCTTTAACCAATGTTGCTTCTTTTCTCTTTGTTTGCATTTGCAACATCAATTTTTCAAATATTTTCTTGCTAATGTCATCTTTTTATTTTCCTCAAATATCTTTTGAAATTCTCACAGATATTTTGCTTTCTTATTTTTGTGAATATTTATAATTTATTTTTGCTTGCTCTCTGATCTCTCTTCAAAATTTTTTGCAATTTCAATTATTGTCTTCTCATCACACAGTAAGTTTATAATATCTTATTTCTCTTTTGACGTTATATCTTTCTTCTGATACATAGCAATTTTATATATATATATAAATGGGAGAAAGAACAAATGGATTAAAAATCCAGTTTGGAGCATTTACCTTTAAAGTAAAATTGTCAATGATGCCATGTCTATATGTCAGTTTATCTTGAAATGAAGAAAAAATAACTCACCCACTTCCACCCACTGAATTTATTTTTCTATTTAGTGTAGATCTGACATTTAATTGGTTAATCCAGATATACCCACAAGTCTATTTTTAATTTCTGACCTTATACCCCCACTTTAGGAAAAGAGGTAACAATTTGTTTTTAAATTTCCCTAAGAAATCATTTTATAACTAGTTACCTACCATTGCCTAAGGAAGTACAAACATAGTATTAAAACATTAATGCTATTGTGTAGTGATTTAAAAATGCTTTTATTATAACCTCTTATAATAAAAATAACAATTATATGTATCAACAACTATCCTTTTATATGCATATCTATTTTGAACCTGATAAATGAATAATAAGGTTGCATAATAAAATTTCACACCAACTTATTATAAATATTTCTAATAAAAACAACTATTATAAACTGAAATTTATATGGTATATTTATGATATTAATATATAAAAAAAAATATCACTATCAGACAATCCCAATTTAAATGTGAAATAATTGACTTGTATAATCTGAAATAATGTACAAGCATTTGTTTATAATATTTATTATATTTAAAATATATCATCATCTAATATAAAATTGATTGTGACATTGGTTTGTCTGGCTAAAGGTCAAATTTTGTAATTGGCTATGTTTATATTTTACCTGTATACTGATGTAAAGTACTAAATGATTTAATAAGTAATGCAGAATTAAAAAATAAACCAAATTTCAATCAGCTGTGTATGTGTGTGATATGAAATAAACAAGTCTAGACTGTATTCAGTTAGAATACTGACAAAAAACTAATTTACATAAATATGTTCAGTGGATAAAAAATAATTAAAAGCCTGAATGAAGAGAAATTCTTTGCATGGAATGATTTCTTTCAGCTAGAGTTTCTGTTTAGGTTTGTGATGAATGAAATTCAGCATAATGAGTTTCTGTGAATGATTGTCAGTCTTAAGAAATATTGATGACCATAATTTCTATTTTATTCATGAAGTAACGTCTTCAAGTGACTGCTAAACTGTGATGGCTACCCGACAACCCGACATTACTTCTTTATCTCTGCATTTTTTTTCTAATCCTACCCCACTCTCCACACAATGAACATCCAAAAAATATTTCCTTTTCTTTGCATTTTTACTTTTTTTTTCCCTAATAATGGCATCTCACTTGACCTTCCCTATAAACTCTTTTTTACCTATGCAATAGTTAGGCTTTTATCGCATGCACAGGCTAATAAAAAAAAGGAAAAACACACAACCTGCCTGACCTCATACTGCTGCCATTCCTTGATAGAGATTACCATTATTCCAAGAGCTGCACTCACTGCAGTAGAAGATATCAGTAACTTCCAGTCACCTGCATTGCAATCACGATCATTCATATTTTCAGTAGGTTTTTTTTTGTTTTTTTTTACTGTTCACTTTCAACTTTTTCTTTTCATTTTGACTCCTTTCACCATCTTTCTTTGTCCCTACTTTGCTGCTTCACTTTTTTCACCTCTTCTGTCTTTTTCACTCAACTTAGTCTTTTTCTTCTACTTAATGCATGCCTTCTTAATATTCAACCATCACTAGTTAGCAGACACTAATCAAATGAAGGTGCTCTCCCTAATGTGTAAATACTACATAATTAAATGTGGCAATGCTGACCTCTGTCTCAGGTCCAGTTGGAATCAGCAAGTCAGTAGGTTAACTCAGCAGTGAATCAATTTCAGGACTTCTTGCAGATTTTCATTCAATACAGTTTGGAAGCCATTCTGTCCAGTTGAGTTTAGATCTTGCTAGCCTTTTGCATTAAGCCTTGTTGACAACTTATTATATATTCATGAATGGCTCTATTTAACTATTCCTTTGCTTATTTTATCGATTGTCTGCCATTATGTTGGCAGTCATCAGTTCTATCATTAGTTGGCTTTGACTTATTGACTCATGTTGGAAATGACCTCAGTTAACTATAAGTAATACTTTAAATTTTAGCTGATTAGTATTTAACAAAATGATGGCTTCTAATTTTCTATCAGGACCTTGTAAAGTTCTGTAGCTTAGTGAAACATCACAACTAATCAATAGTTTTGCCTGTTTACTATGAAATGTACCAAGAGAAATTTAGATTTATCAGTGATCATCTCTTCTTCAGCTTTTCTTTATCATATGTAATATATATTGGCATAAGAGAAAATTCCTTTGCCATATTGAGACTGCCATTGTTAAAATACCATGATTTTTCTTATTTTAAAATCAAATTTCATTTTTATAAGAACTGTGAGTGCATATATTCATACTCATTTCCCTGAATTTAATATATTTGTTATTACAGTAAAAATATATTTCTATCAAAAGTTAATGTTATATTCCATGCTAATAGGAATATATACTTGAAAAACAAGGTGGATAAAATAAGTAAAAGTTTATAATAAGTATAATAAGAATAAAAGTAACAGTTATGCCCAAGGTCATTGCAAGTAGTGAGTGCTACTATTGGAAGGTCGGTAGTTCTCGCATAAGTCTGAGTCATACTCAACAGATCTCAGCTAGTTGGTAATTACTAGCCCAAACCCACGAGGGTAGATGTGGCACAAGGCCGAGTTTAACGTGGGTCTCCAAACACATCAGCTCAGCCAAAAAATGCCCGTAGAACCCACATAAATAGGATCGGGTTGGTTAACCTCCCCAAACAAGACTCATCCAGGTTCCTCTCTGCCTTCAGTCAGAGAGTTCAACCGTCTAGCTGGAACAGATCACAGCTAGTCTCTGTAGTTCGTCGACTTACAGGTACTTATAGGTTGTTACTACCTATAGTGTTGTCACTCATGGGAGTGACAGGTTATTCCATTATATCAGTTAATAAACAATGAAAAAATATTTTATAATTAATGTTTATACTTCAATTATTACAAGAATATGAATGGACTGCTACATGTGTATGGCATATTTGTGATTAGAATTCATTATATATAGAAATAAATAGCAATTTGCATTTTTTGTTTTAAGATAATTTTAGGTTTTTTACTCTAATAGTACATTTTACCATAAAATATTGGCTATAACTGCAGAATTTATATTTGTTTTCATAACAGTAATATTCCTTGTGCATAATGCACTTGAAAGTAGAAACTTAACCAAAGACAGTGTATATGGAGAATTTGGATATGATACATGTTTCCATCCCACTGAATAACTGGAATAAACTCTTTTTATTAGATGTAGGAAATTTAAGTTTAACAAGTATATGTAGTCTTCTAAGTTGTTGCTATTTTAACTAGCTAAAATAAATAAGTATGATGATATTCTGTACCATGAACTAATTGTCCCTGGAATAGTATATTGCTCATTAAGGAAAGACTACAAACATAATATAAAGTTGTCTTATAATTCCAGTATTCTTTGAAGAAATAGCAACAAATTAATAAATAGAACCAGAGCATAGGTCAGTCAATTATGTGCCATGCATGATACATGCTTAGGTGATCATGTATCTTTTGATACATGACTGATACGGCAAATTTCTTATCGCAGTAGGTTGCCATTTCTTTCTACAGTAGACCAGTTGCCATCTAAGGCTATAGGACTGGGGGGAGAAGAAGAGGATTCATACCTTTCCCAAAGGTATTAGCACATAAGCGAATGTAATGGATTCAAATAGAATTCAAACTCTGCTCTCCAATTCCTCAATCTGAGGTACTATCTATTACTCCACCATAATGTGATTAACTGAGAAAGATGTTTCAAATTATATTATGCCTTCTCAGTCAGATTTTTCAAAGAATTTGTTATAAACACATCAATTAAAAAGCACAATTCAAAACCCTATTGTCTACTAAGTTCATATAATGAAAAAGAAATTTGGAAGAATCTTGTGTTTTTTCTAATGTATCAATCAAATATATTTTAGTATCACATTGAAATGGTAAGCCCTATGACAAGAGGCTTATGGCCATATCACATTGAAATGGTAAGCCCTATGACAAGAGGCTTATGGCCATATCACATTGAAATGGTAAGCCCTATGACAAGAGGCTTATGGCCATATCACATTGAAATGGTAAGCCCTATGACAAGAGGCTTATGGCCATATCACATTGAAATGGTAAGCCCTATGACAAGAGGCTTATGGCCATATCACATTGAAATGCTGGTTCTCATAAGATCACTGAAGTTTAGTAACATCGAATCTGATCAGTACCTAGATGGCTGACTGCTTGGGAGTGCCATGTGTAGTTGATGTAATGGATAATAGCTTAGAATTGGAAATTGGTGAGCCAGATACCAATTCCAGTCTTGTTTGCTTTATTCAATTTTGCATAAATACACTTGGGGAAAAAATATGATCCCCCACCCTTCTCCCCTGAGCTATGGGTTAATTAGGGCTTGTATCAGTAAAACAATACTATCTCCAAAAACTCTTACATTCTTTAAAATATTTTCAAGCTTTAAGTAACGTGCAAAAGGGTAATAAGCTATAAAAAATAAATTGATCAACTACGATAAGAAAATTAAATCTATGACACTGGGCAACAAAGATTTTGCTACTCAGATAAAATCATGTATTATAGACAAAATTAAGTTTTCTGATTCCAAATTCATACTTAGAATGGTTCTAGCCTTGGATAGTCCTTGCATTATACACATGTATATGATTGGAAAAGCCTTCTCTTGTATTAATTACATTGAGGCAGCAACAAAAAAACAGATTGTTACCCAGAGAAATGATGATGTTTTCAACTAAATTAAATATGTTGATTCAAAATCTGTACTCAAAATTTCCTTAGCACATCAGGGTTTTGAGCTCAGCAAACATCAAGTTAAATATATTAATAGCATATTACTATGTACTTGAGCTGGCAACATGAGATCCATTCATGTTAATTGTAAGAACTCTCTTGGGTTTGATACTGCTGAAAACTATGCTGATTTGATAAACAATATGCTAACAGTGTATCATAGAATGATATGTCTCTTAAAATGGAGTTCTTATATTCTCATCTCAGTTTTTCCCAATGTATCTGAGTACTGTAAGCAGTAAGCATGGTAAGAAGTTCTACCAAGATATTTGATATGAAATTGAGGTACCAAGGCAAGTTGGTTGACTACTACTGGTTATTACATTTGGAAATCAGCTCAACGGTGATATTAGCTGTTTCCCTATAAGGAAAGAGTTGGTATTCACTGACTGAGCAGACAGTACTCCTTTCAGTTGAAATTTATAAAATCTTTCTCTTAAAATAATTTTTAGGAAAACAGGTTTCTTAAGTCCAGCAGATGTTTCCATTATTGATGGAGGTTTCCTTCCTAACCTTTTATTTAAAGTGGTGTGGAAAGTTAACATCTTGGTTATGTTATTATTTTCTCAAGTTAAATGTGCTATCCATTTTAGTTGTTGCTGCTGTTGGTAGTCATCAAGTGATGTGGTTTCAATATAAAGGGTTAAGTGTTTCAAATATTTTTGAAAATATCTGAAATAAAGTGAATTCCTTATATTTATTTGATTATTTTGCATCTGCATCTAAATTTTACCTTCAAATATACTATATACAATAGTAATTTATTATCAATATAAATTTTACCTTGAATATAAATATATATAGGCACATATCTTAAAAACTTAATGGATTGAATAGATTCATTTATTTGGGTGGCAGACAAAAAGTTCTTTTTTGTTGATGATCAGTGTTATCAGTAAAGCAAATAGAAAATTAGATAAAAGGAAAGATTTTATTTTATGAAGAATAGTTTTACACCAATAATTCTTAATAAAAAATAATTTCAATATGAAAATTGCTTTTTATTTATATTTTTTCTGTAAGATTATTGCTTCAAACATTATAGCAAACACTTCATATTTAAAATTGACATTCCATCTTAATTTATTAAACAGTCTGCTTTATTTCCATCAGTCAGTGTGTGAGTGTATATATATATATATATATATAGTGTATTAGGGCAGCAGATCAGATCATTATTCAAACATATATTGTTAAATATAACAGACAATGAATGTCTACTGTGTTTGATCATGAGCCATTCTAAACTTTGTATATTTGCTTTAATTTCGGGAGGAAAAAAAGACAAAAACTATCCAACATTTGGATAATTTTTATTATGCTGTTCCTTGATTTAAGCTTTCAGCTCACATGAGCCATCTTCAGAGTGGTTATATGGACATTTAAACAATGATATTCACCATCAAAGATGACATTCTGTTATGTTGACATAGAAGATTGCTGTGCAATGATAATGGTTGTGGAATAGCAGACACATGTCATAGATTCATGATGCGGTTCTATGACATTGTACCATGTGAGAGAATTAAATATTAACAACAGAACCATATGTCTAGATGCAATTCAATGTAATGTGTTGTGACTAGTTTGAATTGTAATTTTGTTGAGTGTGGGTTGCTTTGTTTTTAATGTAGATGACCTCCAATATCTAAAGTTTCTTTTTATTATGTGTATATGTGCATATTGTTGTGTTATCAACTAATATCTGTCTAATATTATGTACATGGCTATGTTTTTCTAAGAAATGTTGTTTAATAGAACTAAGATCAGAAAGGTGACAGGTAAGTCTACAGGAGAGTGTGGTTGTAGTAAAACCAATATATGTAGTGGGTTTATTATTCATAGCAGGGATACAATCTCTGAACGGGCAAGTAAATTGATATGCTACATTTTTTTGTAGATCAAACATAAGAGACATTCGTTGTCTGTTATATTTAACAATATATGTTTGAATACATACATATATATATATATGGTGGTCTGTATAAGATATATGGTGCATCTTATAAATGAGAGTGAAAATAACAATTTATTACGTATATTCATTCTTATCTCTTTATTAATGTACATATTCAGTACTAAATGACTCTCGATAGATTTAATGTATATGTTGAGATTTTAGCTATAAAAATATTTTGATTTCATAATTTACTTAGAAAACATCTTTGGTTCAAAGAGGTTATAAAGGTTTCCTCTTAATGTCAAAAAAAAAATAAAAGAAAAAGAAAAGTTCCCACATATACTTATTTCTGTTCTGAATGATGCTGCTTGTTTTCATATTTTCAGATTCTTTTAAAAGTTAGATGCTAAATAATAAAATGATACCAATATCTTTGAGGCAGTGTAAATCTTTTCCTTCTCAGCAGAGCAACAGCTAGCTCTGACTTCAGACATGATGCAGAAAAGAATAAATTGGGGAAAAAAAAAAAGTTTGTATATTTTTTTGTGTTGGTGATCATAAAGTTCTTTTAATGTTTTTACAGAACTCATGCTAAAGGTATTTAGAATTATTGCTCTGTATTAATTGAATATGTAATATATATATATATATATATATATATATGAGTGCCTCAATGGGTATGTCCATGCTTACGTATTTATTCCTCTATGTTGGTGTGTAAATATCACTGCCATTTGGTAGCTGATAAATGTGACAGTAAGCAACCAGAATATCAAAATATCAGATAACTGTGTGTTTGTGATTTATGCATGATAGACTAGAAGATTTTTAGCTGGCCCTGAAGCTACCCAGCCATGTATATCATTCACACTTTAAAAACACCCAGATCAAAAATTTATATGAAAAGATTTTAAAACTTTTTAAAAACATTTTGCAAAAAGTTAAAGAAGTAAAGAATTAGTTATAATTTCATGTGGTGAAAAATTACCTTTCGTAAAAGTCATACATTACCAAGAGCAAATATCACCAGGTTAAAAGGATATTTGAATGAACTTGGGTACAGTTGATTTTCTAATCCTTTTTTTGCTAGTGATATTCGTTCTGAGTCAGATTCAAGTTGTGATATCCTAAGTATAGGGAAACAATACATATAAATTAAGTAATAGGCATATAACCTAGAAACATTTATGAGATAAATTTGCATCAGGAAAGAGAGATTAAAATAACTTAAGATCTGAATAAATACAGACAACTCCAGAGATATTCATATGTCTAGATAAACATATATATGTTGGTATATGTATAAAATTATAAGGCAGTATGTTTATTTATTTAAATTGATTAATATATCCACAGCTAACTGGAGAAACTTAAAAGTCCCTCAATATGTAAGCAAATATAAATCCCTGTAGAAAGGTTTGTAGATATTAATGTTCATATACATATTAATCAGTGGATTTAAATTTCTATACAACTGGACAGACTGGAATATCTGAAGAATTCTTTGGCCGACTATCTCTGTTATGGAAGAAAGTATAGTGATTATGACAATTCCTTTTTGTCCTATGTTTATTTTCATATTTTTACTATATTTGCAACCATACATTCAAATCAGGTATAATAAATAAGTTACAACTTTCAGTTGGAGTAGATTAATTAGGATTTAATGATAGGTAATTATTTAATGCTATAGTAATTAAATACATATATTGAAAGTATGCTCATAATTTACTATGTATCTTATTTTCTCACTAACTCCCTCACTTTCTCTATCTTTAAAGCTTTCTTTATCTATCTATCTATATATATATATATATATATATATATATGAAAAAAAACTAAGAAAAGGAAAAATGGTCACAACACCCTACACATACACACATCCATGCAGACAAGCACAAATGCACACATAAATACAAAAAAAAAAAATTACAGCAATGATAAGTGTATAAAAAGAAAAAAATTCAAAAATGTAAATTGCTGATGTCCCCTGAAGAAGGGATAGACATGTCTGTCTATGAAACTCTGGAATTGCGATGCTGAAGGTAACATCAATCAGCTAACTGACAAACTTTTACTCATATTAATCCTACGTATATATATATATATATATATATATATATATATATATATATATATATATATTATCCCTTACAGATAGCATGACTCAGTTTCATGCACAATTCAATGTTTAGGTAGTGAGTATAGACTGACCATTATGTAATTTAAATTTTAATAAAAATATCTGCTTATCACAATGTTAGCATTTTATATATTATGCTGGGATTACAGATTTTTAATTTTAAAAAATATATTTGGCATTTTAAATAAATAAACATATATATATATATATATATATATATATATATATATATATATATATATATATATATGTGTGTGTGTGTGTAAAAAATAAAACACAAACCATTTAGAGTTATGAATATTAATTTTTTTTATATTAATCATTAAGGGACATTACCTGTTCTTTTTAAAAAAAACAAACAAACCATAATTTACATTAAAAATTAATTTGAATCAACGTATTTGAACAGATATTTATTTTTATGGCTACATGTGATCATTACTCCATTTCTCTTGTTTAATACACTAGGATTATTTGTGCTTTAAAATAACTAATTTTTCAACAATACAAATTACATCTATTGCCTTTCCCATTGTAAAATTTGACTCTTGCTACAAGATCCTATGTAATAATCAGTGTATTACCACCATTCTTTAATTGCCAGAAATATTCAGAGAGAGCAGTGCTGTTTAAGTATATTATATTGCCTAAAGTCATTCGATGATGGTAGAAATGAGATTTCCAAGTTTTTCAGTGGAACCAAAATGAAATTTGACATTGTTACCGGAATGTATGCTCACTCATAATACAATATTATCAGTCATATATATGTTTGGCAGTTGCATTTATTTTTAAAAAAATTAATGTTGACTTTGTTGGAAATATACATATTTAATAAAATATTATATTGGGATATAGATTTAATTAATATTCACAACTCTAAAATAATTTTTTTACATATATATAAGCCCCATTTATTTTAAATGCCAAATATATTTTTTATATATTTAAAATTAAAAAACTATAATCCCAGTATAATATATAACTGCGCCAACATTGCGCTAATCAGATATTTTTATTAAAATTTAAATTACGTAATGGTCAGTCTATACTCTCCACCTGAAAATTGAGGGATAATATGTATATTTATTAATATATATTTAATAGCTCTGTTTTATTACTTCAAGCACTGTTTTATTAAAACCAGCACTATCTATCATATATATATATATATATATATATATATATATATATATATATATATTTGGACAGCAACCTTTCTTTTATACATCTTTCATTAAATGGCAGACAAAGAAAATTTAATTAATTTTTATCTAGTTTTTCCAGCATTCTTAAATATTTTTAAAAAATTTTGTGGAAGTAAGGGAGTGCAAAAATTGTCTACATTATCCATTTGTCCCAAATGTGTCGGAGTTACCTCCTCCTCCTATCCTTGAACTGGCAGAGGAACGGGTCATTTCGACCTTGACCTCTCATTCATGCTCCTTACACACTCTTAACACGTCAGAGGGACTAGCAAATCCCCTTTTTAGTTAGGCTATATTACAAACCTAGTTGTAATATACTTCTAGTCGTTTTTAGACCATAGCTAACCTTGTAGTATTTTACTATAGAGACTTTTCGGTTAGCTTAGCCAATTTCTCTTGCTGGTCCCCCGCGTCACAAGGCGGTGATTTCTCCCTAGATTCGGGAGGCTGTTGGCGGCCGCGACGTCGTCTCTACAGGCCCCTTTGGCCTTCATTGGCCAAGGGCGCCGATCTACGGGCTGTGTATTAAGTTACGCTCCCATTTCTTTTGTCTGCCAACTTGACGATAGTTGGGAACTTTCTTTCTCTCTCTTCCTTCCCAACATGTCAAGTTGGCATCCCGGCTATGACAAACAATGTTGGCAACACGAACTGCTGCAACAAGTTGGCATCCCGGCTATGACAAACAACTTTGGCAACACGAACTGCTGCAACAAGTTGGCACCCCGGCAATGACAAACAACGAGTTGGCAACCGCGAACTACACGTCAAGTTGGCACCCGGCAACGACTCAGCTTCAACAACCAACAAAGATCATCCTGGCATCACTCAACATCAAAAACCACCAAGCGATCACCCTGGCAACAACCCACATCAGCTTCAACCCCCAACAACGATGATCCTAGCAACTGCCAACCTCGACCATCAATGCCTGCACTAAAACTTCTGCAGTATCCAGCACTCCTGCAGCTTCCGGCTCGCTCCTGCAGCTTCCTGCAACTTCTGCAGTTTCCAGCTCACTCCTGCAGTATCCAGAACTCCTGCATCATCCGGCTCACTCCTGCAGTATCCAGAACTCCTGCATCATCCGGCTCACTCCTGCAGTATCCAGCACTCCTGCAGCATCCGGCTCACTCCTGCAGCATCCAGCACCTCCACAGTTTCCAACCATCTTCATTTCCTATTAGAATAAACCTCTATATATCATATATATCCTCGTTCTGTCGTCCATATTGTTTCACCGTCAGATTTAATCGCGTCAAAATGTTAGCGGGCCTCTTGTGACCTCGTTCACCCCTTTCTGTGAAACGGGGCCACTGGACCGCCCGCTACAAATGCTTTCAGCCATTTTCAAGGGGGTTTGTTTTAGGTGTTGTTAATATCTTTTTATGTTTTGACTGTTTATGTTGTATTTTATTTTTGTGTTTTGAATACTAGTCGGAATGTTTATTCCAAGTCTTTGCATATTGAGTGTAGCTGGAATTCCAGTGAGTTTCTTTCTATTTTTTTAAAAAACTTTCAACACTCTATTTTGACTGTTAAATAAGGTAAGGTTGATAGTGGAAGGGAGGTGTTTAATATACAGGGCCTCTCTTACAGCGAGATGTTTCTGATAAAGTGATTTACATAGAATTTTAGTGTTTTTGATCAGAATTTTTCTTAAGGGCTATTGTAAATTGTGGGTAAATAGATGTTTTTATAGCACTTTGATCTGATAAGTAACACTTGTTGTGTCTGTCTATCTATCTATCTATCTATCTATATATATATATATATATATATATAATGTGTGTGTGTGTAATGTAATTTTATACCATTTCTATGTAATAAATTTTGTCTAATATATTTTTATATTTTTTTGAGGATAAGCAAATTTATCAAACTTATCACAGATGTTAATATCGAGGCTAGCCTAAAATTATGACAGTCCTACTGTCATCTTGCTCATCTGCTTTTAGTCCTTTAGTTTCTAAAATGTTTATTAAAATATCAGTAAAGAGCCATTACAAAAATATCCACCTATTGTAAACATATTGTTCTGATAAGTAGTAGTTCAATGTTGAAGATAATTTCTGTCTATATATCAAGGACATATAGCACAGTGGAGAAAGGCATTAGATCCAGTGACAGGACCCAAAGAATGTGAATTCAATACCTGGTTGAGGCAGTGGAGAGGGGAATTAACAGGTGATAACTGACATCCATTAGACATGGCACATGGAACTAGAACAGTCTACCCCAGTGAGCAAATAAAGGGTTCAGTTCGACATTCCAAACACCTGAAGAAGACTGGAGCGTACAACGGTCGAAACGTTGTGATAAATATGGCAACAAAGATGAGGATGATAGTCTGAGCAATGTAAATAGTGTTGGAGGTAATTTATATGCCAATATTAAGATTCAAAACTTTATTGCATGCTGTTGCATTTTGTCTATGAGGAACTGATATATTTCCTTTTTGTATTTTATATCAACAGTTATGTAAAAAATGTTATCAGTAAATAAGAAAAAGATCGGAAATAATTGAGGAATGAAACAAAATTATTTTTCCTGACAGTAAAATCTTTATCTGAATGTGCCTGTTCCTGAGTTAATATATCTTTGTCTTTTACCAAAATACGCAAATTGACCATTTCTCTACAGTGAGTTATTTTTATAAAATAAAGAAACAGGAAATCTTTTATCACAAATTTGAAACATTAATAAACTCTATCTTCAATAGTTTTTTCATCTTTAAAAATAATTCCTCTATTTTTCTAGAGAGATGCTAATTAACTACTTTAGTGTTATTGTGTTTATTGATATATTTGAAAGATTTTAATTTTACAACTGTATGTGAGAGGGGGAAGAAGTGTGGCCACATAGCTTTTTAATCCTATCTGCTATTTTGAATGACATTCTGTATCAACATTTTGTTTTTTCAATTTATGTAATTATATTATAATTGAATTATAACTTTATTTACAAATTCTATTAATAACCTATAATGTGCATTGCTTTAGATTTTTGTATCAATTTGCTCTAATGTTATAGATAGTGGATGATCTCTTTCTTTACAATATATAGATGCCTATAACATCAAGCCAAACTCATGTTTAGCGAACCAATCACATACAACAACAAATGATCAGTAACTACATAACAGCTATGCAAGAATAACATCATCTTCTTCTTCCATAGATATATGTGTGGATAGCTGTTATGATGTTGATTTGGGGTTAGTAGAGACAAACGCCAAATAACACGTAACAATAAAAAGGGTTTTAATAGGTTGGGAAAAAGGTACAGAAATCGCCTGAGTAGTCAATAACTAGCTCAGCTAAGAACTTCTCTGTCTATCTGTCTCCTTTCATGTCAACTGACATGCCACTATTTAAAGTCTTTGTTCACAGACGCAGACAAGTTCATCTTCAAGAGGGGTGGTAGGTTTCCGACACAACAATAGCTGTAGTTAAAAAATCTCACAGCCTATCTACCTTATATCAGAGACAAGTTGGAATCTATTGTCCATACAGTTTCTGGACAATATCCAAAAGCTGTTTCACTTTGGAGATATCTGACTAGGACAAAGCCTTCAATGGATGAGAAGATGACCAAGAATTATGTTTATAACATTCTACATAAATGTAATAGGAAATATTACTGCCCTGTAAGGTTGAATGAACATTGAAAAATTTACCCTTATCACTCAATATGATAAAACAATGAAGTCAGGTATAGCTGATCATATGTGGACGGAACAAGACAGGAGTAAAACCCTATTGGACAAGGACAGAATAATAGACGGAAAAAAGTATTAGAGACTAACATGACTGAAAAAATCAGCACCTATGCTAAGTTCCAATAACTAGCATAGAATTAAATGATATATGAATGTCTTCTCCAGGAAAAACAGATATTAATTTTATTTGTAAACCACCTGATTGTCCTAATGTGACAATGTCCAGATGAATATAATCATTGCAGTTAGGCATGATTTCAATCCTTGTATCAACTATTAAATCTATGCCCTGAAATGAAATTACATTGTCGAATTAAAAGACAAAATTATAGAATATTATATATTATTAGATACCTATTAGCAAATACAGCATAATGTAATTATTTGTTTATTTACATCATTTTTGAATCTCTTAAGGAGCGATACTAAGTCTGATCAGTTTGATAAGGTCAAATTAGCAGCTGATCTCAAAAATGACCTATAATCTGTTGTTAACTGGGACAAGGAAGAAATTGTTAATTTAAATGCCTTGAAAATAAAATTGCTCTCCATTAATCAGCTGAGAGAACCTTTCTGCATTCCATCAGTATGCTACCACTTAATTGCTGCTGTTTTCGAGTCCATCCTTACCTGGGGTGGTAGCACCAGTTAGGGTCCTAGCTGTGGGCAAATAGTTAACCCCCAAACTTGGGCTAAAACTATGAAAGTATAAAAATAGATTTTCATAGTAAAAATATTACCAGCAATACATTTTTGGAAAAGAAAAAAATATTACCAGCAATACATTTTTGGAAAAGAAAAAAAAATATTACCAGCAATACATTTTTGGAAAAGAAAAAAATTACCAGCAATACTTATGACTCTCGACAAAAAACCTCTTTACAAAAAATACATCAATGAAGCCTGATCTACAAACTGATTTCTTACAAAAAATTCATATCCTATTCATACAAACCTACCTATATTAAATAACACATTGAGTTTGATATGCCATAAAACAAAATAAACCAAAATAATCCATTAGAATTGCTGATACTAACCACCAACTTTCATGAGAGAGATTTGTTGTGCATTTCCAGGCTAACATTTCCCACTGACATGAAGTGGAAAGATTATATGGAATCAATATCTATGTCTGCTACTAGGAAAGTTGTTTCACTATGTTGTACTTAACAATTTTTCTGGCCTGAATCTATTTTACATATTTTTAAGTTTACCATTTTGTCCATGCTTAGAATATTACTGACACATGTTCTGGAACTCTTGCTATATATATTTAGAGATCCTTGATAAAATCCAAAGAATCAGCAATATCTTTGCTTGTGACTTGGCATCTTGGATTCAGTCACTTTCCACCATTTCCCTGTGCCTTTTCTATAATTCCTTTCATAGTAATTGTTCTGAGGAACTTTCCTCTATGGTACCTAGACTTTATGAACTTAAGTGCAGTACTAGATTGGTAATTAGGTCTCATCATTTTACAGTAGAAATTGCTTGATGGAACTGTAAGTTCTATTCTAATAGTTTCTTGCACTTCTTGCTTGTGGAACTCTCTTCCAGTTTATTGCTTTTTGGTCAAGTATCAAACTTCAAAAATGTAAATGCAATATCAATCATTATCATCTGTCTTCTTAATTTTTTTCTTTTATTGTTCTTTATTCTTAGTAATGTTTTTACTTATATTCTTTCACAGTCAGTAAACTCCTGCATTTTAGTGACTTCGCTGCCTTGCTTGGGATGAAATGATTGAAAACAAAAAAACTAATAATTTGATTTTTTCATTTTTTTGTTTAACTACTCACAGGTTTACTGCTTATTTCTGTGATGTGCCTGTTTTTCTTTCTCTATTGGACAAAACAAGATGTGACACTACAAAAACTGAATGTAGCAAATGCCTGAAGAAAACCAGAAGGTGAGTGAATTAGTGTATAAAGAAGTGACCTTTTCCTTACTTGAAATCAATTTTCTTTCTCTTGTGTTAACCTTTACTTACCTCAAATTTCTCAGCTTATCCTGTTCAAAGTGAAACAAATTAATAGTTCATCAAATCAGTATAGAGTACTAAAATATGATTTAATTCTGCAATTAAATTGTGGAGTAGAACTGAAGTGTATAACAAAATGTAGTACTGTTTATTAATAGACGATTTACTACATTGCAATGTGAGAGTAGAAAAATGAGTGATATATTACATGACAGAAGAGTGCTGTTCATAGCTGGGTAAGTTAGTGCAGCTTGAGAAGAGCAATTGAGTGATATTGTTGACACATCATAAATGCAATGCCTGTGCTTTGATACTGAGGGTGATAGAGGTAGTAATGAGCTTTATGAATGAGATCTTTGCAAACTTTACTAATAACAAGGCTTGTCATGATTGCGAAATGAAATTAGAGATTGGTTATTGTATGTATTTGTATTGTGAAACCATTTTTTTTTTTTGCCTCATCATTAGTGATTGATAAAATTACAAATAAATTTTCTATTTCATAAAGGAGATTTTTGCTGCAGGCTAACAATTTACATGTTTGCACCAGAAACAAATTGAGTAATCCTTTATTAATTGACCTTGCAAGGAAGGAAGATAAATAGGAAAAATGAGTAAGGTGGGTAGTGAAGGCCAAGGAAGAAGGAAAATTGGGGTAACAAGAAAGAGAAGTGGATCAAAGAAAGAGTGAGTGGGGGGGGGAGAAAGAGTTAAAATAAAAAGGTAAAAGAAAGGAGGTAAGAAATTGAGACAGAAAAGAAATGTAAACAAATGAGAAGAGATGGTTTGGAGTGAGAAGAGAAACAGATTTGAGATCATATGTGTAAATCTTGAATTTTAGAAAGTGACATAAAAATGAGTAAGAAAAGAAAAAAAATGAACAGAGGCAAAAATGAGAGTAAAGAGTTAGGTTAGGAAAAAGATAGTTAACATGGAAAGATAATAAAAGAAAAAAAGAATAAAATAAAATAATGATAGCAAATTGAAGAAGACTAAGATATGTAAAGATGAGTTATGAAAAAGAAGAAAAAAAGACGTGGAAAAGAAAAAGTGAAAGTGTAAAAGTAATCATGAAATCAAGGGACAGTATTGCAATTAATATTGATAGTTGCAAAGAGAGAAAATACAAGTGAAAAAGAAAAATTCATGAGGTATGATAGAGAAAGATATGCTTGTTTCAGGGTTTTCAGAGTAAGGGAACAAACAGATCTCCCAATGAAAGAAAAAACTATGAAAATAATTTCTTCAAGCTCATTTTTACCTGCTCATGTTTTTCTCTTATAAATCTGAGTATCATCATCTATTGAGCAAGAGAACAGTATATTTACCCTATTGCATTAATCTGTTTATAGAAACATTTATATATAAGTGCAACCTCACAAAAGGAGACATTGGTTTCAAACTATTCATACATACTGACATACAAATCTATATACACAAATATTTCAGACCTGTATAATTTCAAATGCACATATGTATGCATACATACATACATACATACGGGCTCTCCGGACCACTGGCATATTTTGTATAGAAAATGTTAAAATTTCCCTTTCTCTTTGCTGTGCAACGATAGCCTAGGGGTAGGATCTCTGACTGATGCCAAATCCGTCAGGTTTCAATCCTGGCTTGAAGCAATCAAATGTCTAGCCACACTGAAGAGCTGTGAAACAACAAAACAGTCTGTCTTTGGATGACATATATATATATATTAATCATTTCATCCCAAGCAAGGCAATAAAGCTACTAAGATGCAAGAGGTTACTGAGTATTAAAGAATATGAGAAAAAAAACATTAAGGAGATAGAACAATAAAAGAACAAGAATTAAGATATATGTTTATATAAATAATAAATATACATTTTTTTCCACACCAGTTAGTGATTAAAAACTGATCAGTTTTCAATCAGCACCTGATGATTACATTGTGCTACTCGTGAGGAAAAAAAAGTATATTATTAATATAAATTATAGCTCTGTTATTATACATTGAGCACTATTTTATTAGCATCAGCACTCAACATATGCTTATATATATATATAGAGAGAGAGAGATGTTCTACTGTATGAGGATCCAGAAAATCAGTAGATAAAATTGACCAGCCAGACTACCTGCATATATGGTTTGATTTTAGTGGTGAAGCCTTGTGCAGAATCAACCCTGCTCTTTTTGGAAAAGCTGAATACAGAGAAGTGGTGCACATAATGTGCCACAAGGTCCCCAAATAACCCTCCTCAGGTTTTGAATTCAGAGCTGTCCTTCTCCTAGGTTGATTACCACTCAAGACTATACGACCCAGTCTGCCCTTCTATTTACCCATAGATGGGTGGAGAAGAGATGGATTCATAACTTTCCAAAGGGTATTTGCACATTAGTGAATGTAATGAACTCGACTGGATGTCAAACTCTACTTTCCAATTCTTCACTCGAAGCCACAATTCATTACTATACCATTTGCTTTACACATATGGACATATGCAGATGTGTACATCAACAAATTTATTGCTTAATGATGACAAAAAAAGTTGTTCTGCATAATTCCATTTTTTGTCAATGCACTTAATTCAGTTGTGAATCTAAATCATATATCAGTAAAAATTATACAGGGATCATTTCAGAACAAAATTCAGCTAACAACTGCATGCCAGGCTACAGACTTATTGATCCAGTTTTGTATACTGATAAAATGCGTACACAAATGTAAATATTCATACATTCTTTTAGAAAATACCTAGAGAAAGTAATAACACATGCATATGCAAATAGGTATATATATACAAAAGAATACACATTCTCACCAACACATATTCACATACAGAGCTACACACATTTACACACTAGTCTAAGCTTTTTACAAGTAAACACTAAACTAAATCAGTCACAATATAGAAATATATATATATTCACATAAACATACATTTTATTTCACAAAATCATATTATATTTTTAAAATGTTTATAATAATCATACAGTATTATTTTGAGATATACATTTATATATACATATAAATGCATGTTTTTTTTCATTGTATTCAGACTTAGGTCTATAGGCATAAACCTTTAATATACATACATTCTAGCACAAGCACATTACAAAAAATTCCAAGTAAATTTTTGTACAAATATAATAAACATTCCAATGCCTTGCCTCCATGTAGTCAAGTAGATTCACATCTATATAGACTTATATAAGTTTAAGGATGACTATGGTGTGTCCAGGTAGTAAGCTTTTTCTGTTGACTGATATAGTGGAATGCATCTTCTGTAATGTTTTTGTTTGTTCAGATAGCAGCACTTAATGTCCTGCTTTATTTGCTCTTCTTAAATTGGTGGTATTTTTTTGATCTGCTCATCTCAAGCTTGACTCAGCAGTGCTTAATTTAAGAAGATGCTTTGCTTTTTTCTTTTTTTCTTTCCTATGCTGAAACAAAGTAGTGTTAACATTATTTTAGTATCTTCTTCATTGTTATTATATAGTAGAATTATATAACTAAAAGATGTTCAGCTGTGTCTATTCTTTAGATAACTTACTTTGTATATCTTAAGCCCCATTATGTCACTTAATCTACTTTGATAATACTCTACTGAAAATGGATAATTTCTGTCTATATTTCCGAGATGAGGTATTATGTACACTATTTACATTATTTGGACTATTGTCCTCATCTTTGTTGCCATATTTATTGCAACATTTCGGCCACTGTACACTACGACCTTCTTCAGGTGGTTGGAATGTCGAACTGAAACTCGTTATTTCGCTATCTGGGGTAGACTGTCCTGGTTCCACGTACCATGTCTCAAGGACACATGGCACAGTGGATAAAGGCATTAGTTAGATCCTGTGACAGGACCCAAAGAGTGTGAGTTCAATACCTGGTTAAGGCGGTGCAAAACTTGGAGAGTGGAATTAACAGGAGATAACTGATAACTGACATTCATTAGAGATGGCATCGGAACAGTCTACCCCAGTGAGCGAAATAAAGGGTTCAACATTCCAACTACCTGAAGAAGGCCAAAGCATACAACAGCCAAAATGTGATAAATATGGCAAAAAAGACAAGGACAATAGTCCAAATAATGTAAATAGTGTGAATAATTTCTGTTTTTAAGTTACAGGCATAACAGAAGACACCTGCACCAAATTATTGACAGTGTTGTGTGCATTTTTTTTATTAACAGCTTATTTTGGGGCAAAGTTAAAGTTCACAGTGACTTGATTAATGATCTTTTGTTTTTATATACTGACAAAATTAAATGTTATAATCATGCTTCAACACAGCGTGAACATATTTTTCATAAAGGTTTGATTCATCATCACAATTATTCTGCTTATTGTCTTGAAAATGTTGATGCCTCCAAAATAAAAGAAAATATGATGAAAGAGAAAAAATTATCATGTTCTTGGATCATTTGAAAATTGGTATATTTATTTCTTTGGAAAATCTTTAATCTTTAAATCGATCAATTCTATAAAGTTGATTGGCAATATGCTAGCCAAATATTTGTACAAAAGAGTTAATACAACTTTAAATGTCAATGTTTCAACAGTTATCTAACGGGGAAAAAATTACCTTTCATTTGGTTTATATAATTATTATTATTAAAGAAGTGTAACTATCAAAATGGTTTTATGTAGATTTATTAAAAAGTTTAATTAAAAAGTAGGTAATTTCTTTTTGAAATTGAAACATTGTTTCTCTGATTATATTGGTATTAATCTCAAAAATGCTTCTTTCAAGTCAAATGAAAGCAACAGATTTAAAAATTATCCTCAATTCATTTTTCTCTATTTCATCTATCTTTTCCCATTTACTTGTATTAAAAATTAATCAATAAAAGGTAATAATAAACCTGAAGGAGATTACTTCCCTTTAGTTGAGATGAAGTAATGTGGGTTACATAGTTACTTAGTGACATCACTTCATACAGTGATTAAAGTGGCTGTCAGTCAGCTTTCAGGAGTTAAACTGAACAGTTGCTTTTTTGGTCTGGTAAATTTGGCCCAGGCTGAGACTAAATCTGCCTCCTACAACCAGCTCTCATGTGGTGCAGAATACAAGCCCTTGGTGTTGTTTTCCTATGGAAATATATCTTCACTAGATATAGAATCTCCAGCTTACAGTCCTCATGTCCAAGACTCTCCGTTTCCCTGAATATGGAATATCTCCTTGCTAGTGATATAGCAGATAAATCTGACATGCTTGAATCTGAAATCCAAAATATGGCTTCTCCAGAAACACAGAAGAATCTCCATATTATATGTAAGACCTTATCTTTTCATTTACTTTTCTCACTGCTTGTTATGTATACATGTGTTATATTTTCTATGCATGGGACAAATGTATGTATAATTTTGTGTATGACTTGTGTATAAAACTCTCTTTGAGAACAAAGTATGTTTGTCATTCCTTTTCTTTTCAGCTATTCCCTTCTGTCTGTGATATTATTTATATTAAGGATATAATAATGCCTATAACAGGGGGAATTCAAATGGGAGAATAAACCTTTTTTCCATAGCTCAACTATTACCTGGGCCAATCTGACATGACATGATATTATTAAGCTCCATTAAACCAAAAGCTATTTTGACATGATGAATGTTGTTAGTAAACTGATAAAATACACTATGCTTAATTAGATTATCATTGCAATTACCTTTCAAAATTCTAATTTCATTATTAATGCTACCATTGGTTCGAAATTTTGTAACTAAAAGCAAATTCTCATTAAAAACAAGTTAAATTGTTATTACTTAAGACTAAGATATTTCACTGTTAAAAAATTATTACTTTCACTAAACCTTTTTATAAATTAATACAAGCTTAGGAGCATTGATATTGACCTTTTTAACACTTTCTAGAAAGAAGTATGCTTCTAAAATATCTCATTTTCACTAGGTGAACAGATTTTGACACCTGTTAAAATCCATTGTTTTTAACAATTCATTTTCAAGATGAAGCTATTATAAACACTGATGTAAAATACTTAAAGAAGCTAGTGTTGTAAACAGAGAAAATGTAGAATATGGCTAAAGACATGAAAGAAACCAAATTACCACAATGAAAACTGATTTCACAGCAGTAATTTTTATTGATAAATATAGAACTATATTAGATGGGCTTGATGGTGGGACTAGAAAGACAACAGTGGAGAGAAGTAATGTTTTGGGCTAGTATAGTACAGTGAGGCAATTCAGAGAGAACTGGAAATCCTACCAGGATATATCATTGGTACCACAATCTCAACAACATAAGATACACTGATGACATTGTGCTGATAGCAGATACAGAAAAGAAATTACAAAACCTCCTACAGAAGGTAGCAAATGAGAGCAAGCAAGGACTAAGCATAAACTACAAGAAGACAGAATGTATGGTCATTAGTCAAAAGATGAGCCTAAAATGTGATTTAAAGGTCAGGAACACTAAAATCAAGCAAGTGCAAAAATTTAAATATCTGGGAAGTGTTCTGACAGAGGACAGTAAGTGTGACACTGAGATCTGAAGATATATTGAAATGGCCAAAGATGCATTCCAAAAGCTAGGCAGAGTATTACGAGACAAGAAGATTTTGTTGGTAAGAAAGAAAAGAATAATGAACTGTTATGTGATATCTGTCCTCTTTTAGGGCAGCGAATGTTGGGCAGTCTCCTCAAAGACAAAGAAAAAATTTGAAGCAGTGGAGGTATGGTTCTGCAGAAGGTTGCTAAGGATACCATGGACCAAACATGTGAGCAATGATGAGGTTTTAGAGAGGATGCAAACAAGGAGGAAGCTTATATTAACACCAGGAAGAGACAACTGAAATTTCTGGGGCACTGAGAAAGGAGAGCTTGGAGAATATGATACTCACAGTGCATATAGAGGGAAAGAGAGACAAGGGAAAGCAACATGTGATATACCCAGTGGGCTTAAGCAAGTGGATGAGTTCAACCCCTAGGCTGGGCAATGTATACTTGGACTCATTGGAAACTGAGCAATATTAAAAATAAGAACTAGATACAATATTATCAGACATGGGCAGTGGAATCGGAAGAGTCTACAGCTGTAGATTAAATAAAGTGTACTACACAAACTTTGCTTTATTCAACCTCAGTTGAATAAAGCTTTCTTAAAGCCTAGACCTGCATACTTTTGTCATTACACTGACTATTGCTCATCTTACCAAAAAAGCTTTAGAGACACCAAATTAATGGAATAACTCCCAGCTTCCCCAGATATTAATACAATACAAACATTGTGGCTTATTATTAAGAGATATTAATGAGAATTTAACCAAACATTATCTCTGAGAAGCAATAAAAATCTTAAAAAAGTTAATCAATTCAGTCAATGAAAGACTAATGAAGGTTATAAAAAGCCAAGAAGTCCATATTAACATGGAAAATAATGAAAAAAATTATTCAGGTGCATGGGATATTGTGTTAAATGTTTCATAGCCTCTAACTTTTGGATTCACATAAAAATAAAAATTGATATTCCATTTAAATTGTTTGCATAATAAAATCTGACACCTAAAAACAAAATATGAAAATACTTATAGATAATGTAAGCTGAAACTCACATGATACATTTCCCATATAAATATATCTTGAAAATTTTACCAAAATTGGATAAAGATTTACTTTAAATTAATTTCAGAAAAGCCCATGTGAATCTTTTGCTTTCAAACCATTTTGAAAATAGGATGAGGATTTACCTTACATTCAGTGCAGAAAAGCTGAGAGAATGTATAAATAAATTTCAACAAGAACAAAAAATTGTAAAGAAAAATATATAGAATAAATATTAACAGCTTTTTTACAAAAGTTGTGTAATTTCACTCTTTTCTTTCATGTAAAATGCTCTCTTAGCAGAAAAAGTACTAATGATTTATCATTTAAGCATACATGCAAATAAACATACACATATTTCTTTCTTTTGTTTTTGATTTTATTAAGCCTAGTAAGGACAAAACATCTAATGTAGTTTCAATGAATTGGTTTTCTATTTGTCATATTCTTCAAACTTTGTCTGGATTCTGTATCCTATTTTATACACAACATTGTTTAGTTAATAATTTTATTGCTAAAACTTTGGTGTACATAAACTAGCTGGCAATAGTTTCAATTACACATTAATTTCTTAGCTTCCCCAGTTTTTAAAATGTATATTTAGTACATTCAAGTGCAATAGTTTCTCCTCTATATTATTTTAATCATTTAATTTCAGTAATACTAACATTTGTAAAATAAATATCCCTGAAAATCTATTTTTTTCTTTTTATAATAGATGGTGATAGTGTTAACTCTTATTTTATTATCTGTTAACATTCCTCTTTTGGCTAAAATATAAATTATATGTATACTATCCCTAAACCCTCAACTGTTGGTGGGGTTGCAAATTTGACTGGGGGCCCCAGGCACTGCTTTGGGACCCTTGCTATCTTAACAACATTTGATTTCCTCTACTTACATTTATACAACTGACTATTAAAGGATGAAAAATTTTGGTAAATTTTGACATCATTCTAAGTTTTTTTTTTTTTTCATCCAAATCTGTGAATTTGTTTTACTCATGTTAAGTTTTGAAAAAAAAATAAAATCACTATTATTTATCCATAATGATTAATGTGCTAAAATTATTCAGTGGTTTAACAAGTAAAATCTCAAGTTGGTGTTAAAAATTGCCACAAAACATTATTGATTTATTTAAGATGGAATGATCTATTATGACAGGTCTCGAATTTGTATTTAGATACAAGTATTTATTTTCAATTTTTTAGTTGAATTGTTCACCTATATTGCATATCATCCATTATTGTACATAATTAGGTTACAATAGAATTTGTATTTTATATGAATACGACCTTATGAAAATTGATATGTAGTAGAGTGCCTTGTATCATAAATCCAGGCTTGGGGTGCACAAGACCCTTGCACCTAATTATATATAAATTTAATGCAGACTTTTGTGTTTGGTTGATTTGTTTATTTTCAAACTCTAAGCAGTTAAAAGATCAATAAAAGTGAAATCTACTGTCATTAGTATCCAATTCTTGATTTGCTTCTCAGATATTCAATTTCAAAGCAGAGTAAATAAAACTGCACATCATACTTTACGATGGCTAAATAATATGTCAGTTAACTGAATTTGAAAATAAAGATAAAACTGAGAAGCCAAAATTCTCCATTAGCAATTAAAAATATTTACATGCCTAATTAGAAAAAAAGTAGTTATCCTAATGAAAGATATTAACTAGTACCTCTTTGAGTAAATCCATTATAATTGTAGCATCTATATTTACAATGGCACCCACAGGGTAATGCAGCCTAGAAGAGTGTTTAGCTAAATGCATATTCCTTTCAAGCTCAAGGGAAACAACTCTTTATAATTCAAGAGTTTTTTTCCTCATATATTAAAACCAATCTTGCATCACTGCTTCAAAAACTACTGGTCTTATTTCTTTCTTTTATGCTTTTATCTTGGAGTATGAAAAATATTAAACAGTCATTATAATTGAGCTTTGCTTTACTCCTGACAGAATTGAGAATCAGGACATTGTCTTGTGTACTTGTTTGGGGTAATCACTGCTGCCATATGAATACTAATCCTCCTGACAAATCTTGGGATGCTAGCGAATTACTTTGATGGATGACACGTGTTTGGGTTGACAGGCTGTCGAGTGGGGATGCAAGGTGGTAGAGTATTGTGTGATGCAACGGCAGGGTGGTTGAATATCTTGACAGCTCGGTCGCTTAGCTTCATACCTTCGAGGCCAAGAGCTGATAACTTCCATGAGCCGTCCTGTTTGAGCAAGACAATTTATTGTATATAAAACAGCAATGAGAAAACATTGTTTGTTTGTGTTGTGTAGAGTTGTGATGACATAATGCATTTGCATGGTTTCAAGAATATCATTAATTCCTTGGGGCAAACAATGTTTCCAAATAAAGACCATGTTGTTGAATATTTTTCACAAATTTCTCAACTTGATGATAATAGAACAGAACTGAACTCTACTCTGTTAAGTGAGAATAATTCACTTGATTATCTCCTTCGAAATAGCTAAATCGGGAAGTTGAGGTGTGAATGGAATGATCACCTAATGGATAGCAACCAATGGGATTCAGGCTTCATGCCAACATTTGAGACGGTCATTTTTCTGTTTCTGATTTTCCTCCTGAACAATTGTTAATATGACAAGGAACAATTCTTAACGAGCTTTTATGAATGTTGCTCATTTTATTTTTATTTTTTTACCCTTGAAAGAGAAAAAAAAATAAATACAAATTTGAAGAAGCAAATAACACTGTCATTTTCATTCTTTTCTCATTGACAGAAAGCTGCATTTCAACCAATATACATAAAGTAAAATGCAATATCTGTATTTAGGCAGGGACATGATTATGTTCTCTCATTAACAATACATTTAGACTTTTCTAATCATATTCTATGATGTAACTATTAATATCAAAATAATGTCTTCCTTCTTAAAAACCCATCTTTCATCTTATAACTAAAAATATTTATGTCTATTTAATATACTTGATACTCAGAATATCTACTACCTTTTAAAATCTTTTTGTTTTCAAGTCAAAATGAAATATCATTGATATACAATCTGATTCTGAGAAATGAGAAGGTCTTTTCTTCAAAGCTATTATGAATTTCTCTTAATGCATTTATTATAAACATGCTTAAAATCTGCACTCCATGCAGACATTTAAACTAGTTTCAAAACCTCACTTTAACTCTGATTTGGGCTATAAGTTCAATTCCAGCCAAAAGACCTATTTGGGACAAAATTCCAGTATAGGCCAAAAATAGTTCTTCAAATCGCAAACTCCATGGAATTTTAATTGAGTTGTGTTCTTCAAATCACAAACTCTTCAGAACCTTCAAAACCTCACATCACAAAACCTCTCACTTTAACTCTGATTCTTTGGTATTTTAAAGAAATAAAATTGATTTCTTCACTTCATAAAGTTTGGAAGATATTTTAAACTGAATTTAAAACAAAAATATTTAATTTCACAAAGTTTTGTGTTACTTTAAACTCGATATAAATTAAAAACTTTTAAAATCACTAATTTTTTTCAGTTATTTTAAAATTTGAATTTTTAACTGTTCCCTCTACATCTGAACAGAAATCTCAATGCTGGATGTTCAAGCACCAGATGAAGGGCAGATTTTCAATCCAGGAATCATACCAATTCAAAAAAAGGTATAATATGTCTATGTAAAGCAAATGTGGCCCAAGTTAGAGGGATTTCAATCACACAGACAGACAGAATTTGCCATTTATTTACATTCTAATATTGATAAGAGAAAAAAATGTATGCCATTAAATATAGTAAATTTTTTTTTTTATATAAGTTTGAGTGAAACATAAAAATAGGTTTACACAAAATAAGCCTGAAAAATAGAAAGTGAATAAACTCTTGTCAATATTCTGTAAAACATAATCACTGCATAAAATTATATAGTCTAATACAAATAAAATTCAGCTGTGTGATTTATTTTAATCTCCAACTCTTTAAGTGTCAAGAGCCAGATAAATTAATTAAGAATTTTTTTTTAATCTTGTATTGTTGCTGACCTTTTGTTTCTGCTAATAGTTAATTCAGTTTAAACAGATCAATTAATAGAATATTCTGATTAAATTGTCAGAGTTAGCTCCTCCTTAATTCCCAAATTGTGACTAGGAGTCATTCTCCCTATACTATAAATACTGGGCGCCTTCTCGCCTTCTTCTCTTTTTCATTTCTTCATTTCAGCGACTACAATGTAAGCTCTCTTAGAAGATCCACATCTTCCCATTTGTGGGAGACCCCATGAACATTATACACACATACACATATGAACATTCACCAAAGAACAGACACCAATGTTTACACACACACAAATGTTATTGTCTATTGTAAAATTGTTTTGTTTAATAATACATATTTTTGTATATATATATATATATATATATATATATATATATATATATATCAGTTTGTTTGTCTTCTTTACATCTTCAATTGGACTTAACTTGAGTCCGGCAATTTTCTTGTAGTTGGATCTTTTAATATTCTACCAGGAATTACACATGCATTTCTAATACAACAACACACAAACAAACACGGTCCTCTACAAAATGTGTAAGATGATATGGATCACATTAGTTTGATTACTGAAATCCTTCATACAGTCTATTAATTTAACTTTTAGTTATATATTTACTATATTAATATACCTAAAATATATCTGTACACCGGTTTCTTTACATCAATTTGTATAAATATAAGATGAAAAAGTTTAAATACTACTGGTAAAGTAATATATCTACACAGACCTGTACACATATATGCAAATCCCAATGATCTCTTCCTTATTTTGCATTGTTACCAACTGGATTCAAATTGACTTAAATGGTCTTTTTATCAGTTGATCAATGCAAAATTGAAGGTGTAAAATACATTTTATTGTGGCAAACAATAATTCGAACAACAACGCAGTCATCTCTTGAATGCATAGATATTCACACACCACACCTAGTGAATACATTCTAGAACCACCTTTTGTCACAATTATAACTGCAAGTATTTTGGAGTATGTCTCTACCAGCTTTGCACATTTTGAGAATGAAAATTTTGCCAATTCCTCTCTAGAAAATAGTTCAAGCTCAGTTAGATTGGATGGAGCACATCTGTGAACATAAAGTTTCAAGTCTTGCCACAGATTCTGAATTGGATTTAGGTCTGGGATTCAGGTTTCTTTTGAAGATTGCCCTGTATTTGGCTTTACATCCATCTTTGCATCAACTCTGACCAACTTCCTTGTCCTTGCTGATGAAAAACCTCTACATAGTATAATGTTACCATTACCATGTTTCATGATGGAGATGGTTTGCTCAGGGTGATGTAGAGTATTAGGTTTCTGTCACACACAGCATTTTGCATTAAGGCCAACAAATTCAATTTCAGTCTCATCTGACAAGATTACCTTCTTCACATGTTTGCTGTGTCTTCCATGTGGTTTAACTATAAATGAGACTTTGTATGGCTTTCTTCTTACCATTCTTTCATAAGGGCCAGATTTATGGAGTACATGATGAATAATTGTCCTGCAAACAGATTCTGCCACCTGAGCTGTGTATCTTTGCAGCTCCTCCAGAGTTACCATGGACTTTTTGCTTGCTTCTCTGATTAATTCTCTCCTTGTCTGGTCTGTCAGTTTAGGTGGATGATCTTGTCTTGGTTGGTTTGCAGTTATGCCATGTTCTTTCTATTTTTTGGATGATGGATTTAATAGTGATTCATGTTCAAAACATAGGACAGTTTATTTATGCTATTTGCTTCATTAGGACTGTTGTCCTCATTTGTATTTTACCATATTCATGATGTTTCAGCCATTGTACCTCTTTTTTTAGGGGAAGGTGGATATTTTTGCTACTAAAGAAAATCAAATGAAATTGAGATATTCAAAAAAGGTAATCTACCCCAATGGACTAAATAAAGGGTTTGATTTGAAATTCCAATGTATATCACCTGAAGAAGACATTGTGAATATGGCAATAAAGATGATGACAACAGTTCAAATGATGTAAAAAGTTATAATGTCTCATCTAAGAAATATAGACATATAGGATATTTTTTTCTAAGCTAGCTTTGCTTTATATTCCTCCACAACTTTATCATTGACCAGTCTGGTGAGCTCCTTGGTCTTCATAATGATGTTTATTTGGTAATGTTCTCTAACAAAACTCTGAGTCCTTCAAAGAACAGTTTTATTTAATTGGAGAGTGCAGAATCAAGGATTATAACTCTTTTTTCTTTATTCAAAAGAAACTGTCATAATCAGATGAACTCCATTTACTAATTATGTGACTTTTAAAGACTATTGGTTGTACTTGATTTTATTTAGGCATTTCAGAATAAAGCGTTGTGAATACATATGAACTCAACACTTTTGAGATTTTTATTTGTAAATAATTTTGAAAACCATGTAATATTTTCTTCCCAATTCAAAATGATAAATTTTTAGGGATTGGTTCATTACATAAAATATATTTAAGTTTGTGGCTGTAATGTGACAAAATGTGAAAACATTTAAGTAGTGTAAATACTTACACAAGTCACTGTACATATATACATTTTCAATCTCTCATATACAGTATTAATATTCTTGCAATAATTAATTCAATGGATTAGCACAAAGGTCAGCTAATATAAGTAAAAGTACATGTTTTGACATGAAACTTACTGAACAACTTATTTACAATTTATTCTACTATTTTCTACCATATTTCATGCAACTTCATGATACCATCCTTCTACAAATTTAAAAATTTTCTCAGCAAAGAACTGCTCATTTTTTCTTTTTTTTTTTTTTATTTTTCTCATTAAAAAATCATTCTGTAAAGACTGGAATAAATGGTAATCTGAAGGTGATATCTTGCAAATATAACAAATAAGTAAAAGTTTCCTAATCAATCTGTAAAAATTTCTACCTGGTTACCAAAGAAAGATGTAGCCTGATGAAATATTATTCTTATTCTTTTAGCTAATTCTGGTTGCTGTTTATTAATTTAATTAATTACTACCCAATATTAATTACTATATAATATGTTCAAATGTATTGTTTGGTTTTCTGTAAGAAACTTGTTGCAGAGAACTTACTTCCAATCTCACCACATACACAATGTCACCTTTGACTGAAGACTGGCCATTTGTATTATTGGTGGTGAGGTGGGTCATTTTGGTTGCTTCTCAATCTTTTGAAATTCAGGGCACTCATAATTTGTTAAAATATTTCTGCTATATCACAGTAACAAAGTGCATGTTTTTCACATCTTTTCTTTAACAAGATTTCTTGACTATTCAGGTTGGTAGATAAAATAAAAATACTGTTTAATGAATAAAAATGAGTATCTACTCAAATATGGGTATACACTAAAAATAACATTTAAGTGATAAATTCTTGTCATATTCATAAACAAAAAATCCTTTACTTCATTAGAAATTACATAATAAATATAATATATAATCAAATTGGTACAAATGATTTTCACTGCTAAATTGGATTATCTGGAATATGTTGTCTATCATATAATATTATTTTCAATTAATATTTTGATTTGATTGCTATCAGCCACAACTGTTTTATCTAATCTTAGAGTATCATTTGGCAAGAAATCTCCAGTTCAAATTTTACAAATTATTTTTTGACAAATATGATCATTTACAGTATATTCTTTTATAAATTTACTAATTTTGTGTTTTGTCACATTTTTTACCTTTTATTAAAACAAAAAATGCATCATTAGCAGAAAACATTGTTTTTTGTCTTTCATCTTGAATTTTAGAATTAATGAACAAAAATATACCAATTTTGACAGATTCTTTTTTAATGCATGTAGGTATGATTGCTGTTATAACTTCAAAAGTGATCTTTTTTTCATGGATTTAGTTAAAACAAAATGCTTCTGTTATCTAACTGTTATGTTTTGCTATCTCTCTGTGTAGTAGTAATACAGTTCTTCATGTCCTGAAGAGAAACCAGGTTTGCTAGGTATAGCCCCTATGTTTGCCAGTTGTTCTCTATTTATACTTGTCTATCTCGTTTGCATACAATACTACAATAATAAAAAACAAATGAACAAAATTCTAATAAGACATCCAAGAAGATCTTTGGTTGCTATTTCATTTAGTGTTTGATGTTTGAAGGTTTTAAAATAGTTCTAAAAATTGATTTATATTGTACTAAATAGAATAAATACTATTCTTCATTACAAGCAGAATACTAAAAAGAAACATTTTTTTTGTTAATGTTTCAGTTAGCAAACCGAAACAACAAAAATCTCTTATTCTTAATTCTATGGTTTTTATTGTAATTCTTCTCTGTTTATTTTCATGTTAGTTTTATTAAAGTAAATCTCTTAAAATGAAATTCACCTGCTAAGATAATAATCTTAAACTTAAATTGAACAGTAGTATATGACCTTTCTGGTATATTTTAAAACAAATTCCTAAATATACAACTGCATAGCATCAGTATAAATTTAATTTTTCTACTCAAGTCTTGCCTATTCTTCATGGCTTCTCTCACTACTTTATGGTGTAAGAGTTCATTTAGGATTTTTGCATTTAGAGATAAAGAGAAGGTATTAAAAGTGGATATCTGAGAATAATATTTTGAGTTAACTTACTTTTTAGTAATATATAATTTAAAAGATAAGCAACGAAAAGTGTTCTGTCTGCTTAAGATCCTAAAATATGCACTGGTGATGCCCAGTGTCAAAATTTATGGTCAGAGTATTCAAATGGAAACAATAAATATTACATTCTGTCATCTAAAGTTGTATGAATATGTGTGAAATGAAAGTTACTTCCACAGAAATTAGTCAGTAATATAGCACTAATATTGTAAGAGAAATATTGGTGAGTAAAGAAAGCTTAAACAAGATCTGGAAACTTACTTTCCTATTATTTAAAAGGAAAATTATTAAAATATTTGATGGAAATCTTGCCAATATTTTGTGAGATAGAAAAGTAAACTGAATATTTACTACAAAATACAAATGTCTCGTCTCTGGAGGTTTCTAAAGAGAACATTGGAAGCTTTCCTCCACTGACAAGCAATTGACACTGGACATTTTCTTGTCTCTTTTCTGATGCATAAGCAATGAAGAATTAAAACAGGCTGCTGCTGATGTGTCAAGCTTAGCTTGATTGGCAACTGGGAATAGAAATGAAACTTTAAACAAGTATTGCTATAAAAATATTTGGCAAAAAGTGTTAATAGATTAAACATATCATACAGATTTAGACATATTTTAGGTATCTTATATATTATCTCTCACTCACTCTCTCTCTCTCTCTCTATCTACACACACACACACACACACACATATTGTAGTGAACGAGATAATCAAGTACCCCGGAAAAAAGTTCGTGTTTTGTGTGCGATTTGCCGGGGAGGGATTGCCAAAAAGTAGTCAGCAAAACTCTTATGGTGTACAACCTGGTACCGGGTGGGGCATGTCACTGAACTAAGTAACTCGCATTCTGTGCTGGTTGATGGCATACCAAGACACATAAATGACTTGTGTCACTATGTAGGTACAGATACGTCAACAAGTGACACTAGCAGTGAGTGCTCAGAAAGTGAACACATAATTACCATCGGAGGTAGGGCTAGCACCCCTTCAGATGGTGAAGACTCTGTGCGTGAGGTTGTCAGACCAGAAGAATCCTCAGAAGAAGAATCTTCAGAACATTCTTCAGATGATGAAGACTCTGCGCATGAGGTTGACACACAATCTCCTCCAACCCCGCTCCGGAGAAGCTTAAGAATAAAGAGGCCCGCCCATGAGTGTCACTTATGTGACAGGGGGGAGTGTAGTGAAAGAGATCAGCATCTCATGCTACCTTGGTTTCAACCTTTTGGTATCCTCAGGCAATTCAGGTCAAGTGATTTCCTAACACTTTATTATTTATATATAAACACACAGCGTAAAGTGTAATAGAAGGGAGGAGTAAAGCAAGAGTATTGAAATTATATTGGAGGAGGAGTAAATAAAATGTACATACTTTCATCCTGGTTCGTACAAACACAAAAAGTACTTTTCAGAGTGTTTCATGGTGTCATTATTTCTGATCTTTTCTTTGGTCTGGAAATGTTATCATTGTTAACTTTTCTCCTGGCACAGTTTGCAGATATCAATATGATTGCTGTAATTTTGGGCTTATACTAAGTTCAATTCATAGTTACAATGATAAAATTATGAACTCTATTTCATAGCCATAATACATGAACCATGTTAATATCAAACTTTAAACTGACAACAGTACAAATGCTATACTAGCTTTTTGTGGAATTTCAATATTATTTACTTGAAAACAACCAATGTTAGTCTAATAAAAGTACTCAGATCTTAATATTTCATTTTACAAGTTCCTTTATATATTTCCACTTATGACACCAGCAGAAACTCACCAAAAGTCTAAATAGATATTGGCTAGTTTTTATTTAAATGAACATGGTTAAATATACTAAATTACACACATTATATATATATATATATATATATATATATATATATATATATATATATATATCAGATGTAACAGCATAATTATCCATCCTACAAAATGTTTAATATCTAAAAAAAAACACTAAACTAATTGAGTTTCTTTATCCAGATTTTCAGATAAGATGTTTAGCCATCTTGACACCATTTTTTGTAAGAATCACTGAAAAACCCTTTGAGTTATTCATCTAAAAAGAGAACAGGTTAAAATTGATTGGTTTCAGATCCACTGTCTTCCTGAGCAATGATGAGAGGAAAAAGATCATTCAGGCCTTCGGTAATGGTACCAACATTCATACCCTGGCTTCCATCTTTAAAGTCCATTCAAGAACCATCAAGAGAAGAGTGAATTAGTTTAAAATAGAGTGAAAAATGGATCAAGAGGTCACAACAGGAAGAAAGATCAGCAATTTCCACTTAGAGCTGAAGAGATCAATTAGAAAATATCCAACTCAATCCATAAGACTTTTGGCATGTGAGAGAGGAGTTTCAGCTATGACAGTCCAATGAGCAGTGAAAAAAAAACTTGAAAATGAAATTGTATGTGAAACCTGTGAGACACCTTGTTACTCCAGGACAGAAAGTTATAAGGTTAGAGAGGGAGAAGATAATCTTGAATAAGTTGGAAAATGATCCTAGAATAGTATATATTTGAAGTTTATTTCAATACTTTATGAGCTTTCAATCCTTGGCTATGATTAATTAATGATGAATATGTCATTTTCGTTCATGATCAATTTTAGCACAATTCTTCTGTTAAGCTTGGAGAGTATTTATACATTCTTATTGCTTAAAGGAGAGTCTAATAGCATTATAAAAACCACAGAGAATTCCAGTAAGATATCTTTAATCCTTTCTAAGATATAACGTTTCAATGTTTAATTTAACAATTACACAGTTTTGCTATTACACCCGGTATGTATGTATATATATATATATATATATATATATATATATATATTTTGAACAATAAAAAAATACTAAAAAATTAATTAAAATCTTCAGACACACTGGGTTGTAGATTGATATTCTTTCGTTTTTTTTATTATTATTTCATTTAGATTCCTCAAATAGTTTCGGCCAAAATGGCCATCATCGGAAGAAGAAATATTTCTGCTTGCTGGTAGCAGTAAACTACAGAAATGAATATCATGATGGAGAATATATATATATATATATATATTGTAGGGGTCTTCCTGGTTGCATGTATGTGTGTTTGCTTGGCAATGTATAGAGTGGAATGAACAAACCTAAGGCTGGAAATAACTGTTTAACAGCTTTTATTTGTGGTTGAAAGAGAGTGCAACATAGTGGTATTTTGCAGCAAAGAAGTTGTGTTTCCCAGTTAAGAGTTCTTCCTTTGAGTAAATGATTCATAGAGTGAGATTTCACTACTTGGTCTTACCAGGAATGAGAAATCTATGTGTTAAATTGCTAGGACTGGTACAAGTCTTCTGCAGCAAGTGTTGTAAGTAGTTTTTCCTTTGGGTAGGTGTCTCAAAGGAAAATTTCTCTGCTTGTTCCCATGAGGACAATCCCAGGTCAAGCTGCCACACCATGTGTTTTGTGCAGCAAGGTGTGTGAGTAATTCTTCAAGCTGGCCTTGAAGGTAGCAGTCGCTGAAAAGGAAAAGTGGAAAAAAGGCTGAAATACTCAGTTAACATTTTTATCAGTTTTGTGTGTTTGATAAAATAAAGAACAAATAGGAAATGTTTATCAATCTAATATTTCAATTTTATTAAAGCTTCATCAGAGAAAATAGATATGAACATTTTGTATTTCTTAGCATATCTTCTGTTATAACAATGTGAAATATTTAATAATGAAAGTGATAAAAACATAAACAAAAGAGAGACTAAATGAAATTGGCTAGACCATATACCCAAACACATATTTAAAAAAAAAAATTAATTTCAGTATCTCTACTCCTTCATTCACATGTGTAGTCACATTGACATAAACATCATTTTTGATAAAATCTTAAAGGATGAAATGCATTAGTCAAAATCTTTTTTCCACTTTCTTATAAATTTTCCTAAAATTGTTTTTAATGTATAAAAATTTATATATCATTTTCCCATGCAAAATCCTTTCTATGAATTGAGCAGTCTGAGTCGCTGGTGTGTTTATTTTAAAAATAAATATGTAAAAATTCACCTTCCTCTCTGCTGGGAGCTGATAGCTCAGGGGGAAAATATTCGACTGATGCCAGATCAGTTGGGTTTCAATCCTGGCTTGAGGCAAGCAAATGTCTAGCCACACTGATGAGCTGTGGTACAGCAAAAGAGTCTGTCTGTGGATGACACACACACACACACACACATATATATATATATATATGAGGTGAGGTTTAGCATGGGCAAATTCAATTTAGTCTAGTGAGACTAATAAACAAGTTTTTAGTCATCATTATAATAACACGAGTTGGGCTAACAAATTTCTACTCAAACTATTAATAATTGTTAACATTTCCAGTGGTTTTAATTTACCATTTCTCAAGATATATAGCTTTTTTACATCTTTATAACTGAAAATTTTGACTTGAATATATTTTGCATTTTATAATAATGTTATATGAACAAAATTTAATCAGGTTGACTTAGCTTCATTGAATTTAGTCTGACCCATTGAAATGAATATAACTGTATGACAAAGCCTTTTTACTAAACAGCTGTAAATGTTAACAACTGTTTCCTGTTTTTATTCTTATATTTCGTCAATCAGTGATGGTTTTTGAGTGAATAAGAATTGTGTAATACTTTGGTATTATTCCCTTTTAATGTAAAAATACTAACAAATCTACATTTCATGTACAACAAGTAACAACTCAATAAATTATTACATTTACTTACCTAAAATATTTTTTTTAAATTATTTTTACTATAAATTAAAGGAATTAAAATATTTTTTATATTTTATTAATACATAAATTTCCTTGGAATATTTTAACGAAGTCAAATAACTTCAATCAACTAATCTTACTAATTATTGTTTAGTCTAGATGACACAAACAAACATGGTTTCATAGTAATCAGGAAGTATTGGATTTAATTTTTAATGACAAAATTAAATAGATTCCTAATGGAGATATATCTAATATTAAAGTAGTGTTTCATGAATATATAAAATATATATATGATGAAAACTACTGAGAGAAACTGATCTAACATTGACAACACCTGTTGTTAATAAAATAAAATGTTTCATTTCTTTGTTATCAGAGGTGTGGCAGTGGAATGATTCTAGTATTATATAAAAATGATAATTATACTCACATGTTGACAAAAACACAAGAGAAGACAACAGCCAAATGGAAAAATATTCTCACTGGTTTTTCTTTAAACATTTTATGAATTACTAAGCATTGAAAGCTGCAGACTATTCCACGTTTCTATTTTTTATTTTATTTCAGAATTAAATTCTGATTTTTAATCAATCCTGGGTAAGACGATAAACTACATCTGACAGCAAAGTTTTTGATCAGCATGGAACCCCCTCTTAATTGCTGGTGATCCCAGGTCAATCCTGACCAGGGGTGGTAGCACCTCTCAGGGTCCCAGCTATGGGCAAGTAGTTAACCCCACAAAAGGGTCCAAAATACTATTAAAGTATAAAAACAAGTTTTAATACCAGCAGTACATTTTTGAAAAAGGAAAAATATTACCAGCAGTACATTTTTGAAAAACAAAATTATTACCAGCAATATATTTTTGAAAAACAAAATTGCCAGCAATACATTTTTGGAAAAAATATTACCAGCAATAAAAATCTTGTTGGCATTAAATAACCCATTGAGGCTGATATGCTGTAAAACAAAACAAGACTGATTTTAATATTTAGATGTTATCGTAAAACTCTATATGTAAATAAATGTTAATTAAGCAATGACTATAATAGTGAATCTAAAGAAACTGTAGTTTTCTGACAAGGGAAATTAAAACAAAAATATAATGAAATACAATTTTGGATCCAGAAAAAAAGCTTGTTTTATCACAATAAAAAAAAAACTAAATGGGATATCAATTGGAATAGTTATCTCTATTCTGTTAGTTGGAAGATGATTTTATTTTCTACACATGGAGCTAGAGCATAAACTGAAGGACAATATGTGCACAGAATCAGCTGATATTTTTTAAATATATATGAGGAGTTTTAGTACCACATTGAATTCAAATTATAGATCAGCTTGTTTATGAGGAAAAACTATAGGTTATAGATGTTTTTTATGATTCTTTATGTAACTGATATTATTTCTGATCGGAAAGACACCTTTAAAGATAAATCAGTTTTTTTAATATCTAACATTCAGTCAGAGAAAGAATATTTTCACTTTTCAAGAAATTGCTACATTCTATCTAATTATTATACTAAAAATTGCCTGTTCATATTCACTCATTCATTCACTCAAGACAGTTTTGAAACATTTTTTAATAAGAGATAAAAACAGGTTTGTGTATGTGTATTTCTTCACAAATATTTTCTTTTTCAATAGCCATTTAAATATATAAAAAATATGATGAAATGAAAATATTAATTACCAAGAGGAAAGCATATCTACTTCATTCAAAATGTATGGCATTTAAATCCTTGCAGATAATAACATCAGTAGCATCTAAAAAAATTGTTTAGCATTTCTTGCATTCTATTCAAAATTATCAATTTTTTTTTTTTTTTTTTTTAACAAAATCCTGAAGCAAGTGGGTCAGGTAAAAAAAACTTGCTGGTAACCATCTTTAAGTATAATTATTTAATTGAGCATAACTTTGATATTTTAGTAAAAATGTGGAAATTATCTAAGTAAGCATTTATCAAAATAATATTAGAATTTAGCAAAAGAACAGAAATTCAAAAAATAATAGGAATTGGAAAAATTGTTGGTAAATGGGATGAAATCATCTGGAACTTTGCTCTGAATACTTAACCAACTTCTTGATTTGAACAAGGGTTGCACTAATTCATCTACTGATAATTGTTAATCTCTAAACTCTACAATAAATGCCTTGCTGATGCTTGCTTTCCTGCTTGTTTGAAATCCTCTTCAACAGTTTCACACTTTATGAACTTAGACAATCCATCTGATGATTCTGATTATCATCTTATTAGCTTTTACGTTTTTTGGCAAAGTACTAGAGGTTCTCGTTAACTTTGAATTGGTTAAGCATCTCACCTCACAGAGACTTCTTTCAGATCAGTAATATGGCTTTGGCTTCTCTAGCTCAACTGCTGATGTATTAATGATTATTGCTGAAAGAGTCTGTCAAGCTTTAAATAGGAATAGCTTAGACTATTGCTTTGGATATCTCAAATACATTTGAAAGGGTTTGGTCTCCTTCACAAGTTGAAAGGTTATGGTATTTCTGGACAAATTTTTGAACTGCTTCAGTATTTCTTATCAAATTGCAAGTTGAAGGTTGTCTTGAATGGCCACTCTTCTAGATCACTTTGCATTAATATAGGATATCCCTTGAACCTACATTGCTCCTAATTTTCATAAACTACCTTTCTGATGTCATAAATTCTCCACTTCATATCTATGCTGATGGCACAAAATTTACTCCTCTCTTAATAGTAAGTTTGATTGGTTTGATAAAGTCAAATTGGCACATGATCTAAAAAATGACCTACAATTTGTTGTTACTGGGGCAAAGAATGGCTTTTTAATTTAATGCTTCCAAAATTAAACTGAACTCTTTTAATCATATGAAAGAAGTTTTTTTTTTTATTTTCCATCAGTATGGCTGATGCTAACCTCCAGGATAGTGAGTCATTGCACCTTCTTGGACTAACATTTTCTACTGACATGAAGTGGAAAGATTATATGGAATCAATTTCTAGGTCTACTGTTAGCAAAATTGGTTCACTGAGTCATGCTATACAATTTCTCTTGCCAGAATCTAGCTTATATATTTAGAAGTATACAATTCATCTTTACTTTGAATATTGCTGCCACATCTGGTCTGGTGTTCCTATATATTTAGAGATTCTTGATAAAAGCCAAAGAAGAATTTGCAATGTCATTAGTCCTGACTTAGCATCTTGGCTTCAGTCACTTTCCAACTGCTGTAATGTGGCTTCCCTGTGCCTTTTCTATAAATACTTTCATGGTAATTGTTCTGATGAACTTTTCTCTATGATACCCAGATTTTATGAATTTAAACACAGTACTAGATTGGCAGTAAGATCTCTTGATTTTATAGTTAAATCAGCAGGATATAAGCATAAGTTCTATGCTAACAGTTTTTCTTGCACTTCTAACTTGTGGGACTCTCTTCCAGCTTCTTGCTTTACAGTCAACTCTGATCTTCATAAATTTAAATGCAATGTCAATTGTTATCTTCCTCTTTCCTTATTCTTCTTCTATTGTTCTCTCTCCCTAATAGTGTTTTTGTTTCATATTCTCCTTGCATCTTAGTGGCTTTTTGCCTTACTTGAAATGAATAAAAAAAAAATTATGTTTGCATAAATAATTTGAAAAACATCAAAAGGAATAACCATTCAGATTTTATAGAACAATATGACTATGAAGAATCTATCAATGTGTTGGCGTTATATCAGGAAATTTAAGTGTTTCTCTATTTTTTTGTTTTTTAAAGCATAACTTTTGAACATATATGAAGGTGATATTTCTGTGTTTTCCATTTCTTATGATGAAACATTTTAACAATACTCTCAATTTCATGGCTTGAATGGGGAGAGAAAAAAAATAAAATAAAATTTAAAGATTAAAAAATAATAAAGATTTAAAAAAAATAGAGAAAAATGAAAATGAGTTTTTGGTAGAGCGAAATTATACTCACACAGGGCAGCGAGTGTTTGTCCGCTTTCTTCCTCATGATAAGTGAATGTATGGCTTACCTTAGGTCCAAGCATCGACCCTGTGTGTCTGGGGGGGGGTGATCAATGGGCAATCCTCCGCCCTCACCAAATAGTGGGCTTGGGAGACATGCTTTCAATAAAATTAAGAATAACAGGAGAAAGAAACGGCAAAAACAATTCCAAGTTCAGACAAATTATCAAGCAAGAAGATTCGGCCAACTAGATCATGAGAATACTGAAATGTGTTACTATGGTCAAACACACTGACGAGGAGGGGGAGAGAAAAAAAATAAAGATAAAAATAAAATAAATAAATAAAATAAAATAAAATTTAAAGATTAAAAGAAAAAATAAAGATTTATAAAAGTGTACTACATAAAAATATATGTTAGAATGTGTGTTCCTCTGGATTTTGTGGAGTAGTTTGAATTGAACTTAGTATCTGATCTTTCTCCAAAAAGAAATTTTTAAAATATTTTTTTTTTTTTTCATATATAGAGAAAGAAGATAAAAAATACATAACACTCCAATCATAATCTTCAAAAACAGTTCTCAACTCCAGACAATTTGATTATAACCTCTTTAGGGAAGATTTCTGAGCAATTATAACTTGATATAAAGTCAGCTAGATAATAAAAGAAAAAAACAGACATTGTATCGCAAAGAAAACAGTGACTTACCTTGTCAAACCAAGTGACAACGCGTCACGTGTATCCTACGACGGATATGGCAAAAAAGAAAATTACTTACCAAAAAAATGGGCACGTATTCCGCATGACATGCTGAAGACGGAATATGTAGATTAAAAACAAGTCCATCGCAGGAGTCGCTGTAAAAGTATTTTGATATGCAAAAACTGGGCATCCTCTCCCAGTTGTCAACGAATGGAAAAAATGCTCAGCCAATAAAAGCAGTTCATGTTCTCGAATCATTTTGGACAAAAATTGGTGTATTTTGGCTACTGCGTTTGTCGGAGAGTGAGTTATTTTTCTGACTGGTTACATGCATTGGGATTTGTGAGATAGTACCTGCGAATCATATTTTTGGCATTTCTTTCTGCCCCCTATATTTGAGTCTGAACTTACAGTAATTTGTTCTCTGCGTTGTGGAAGTAATCTGTGACAAAAATTTCCTTTGCTTTCAGAACACCTACACATTGGTTATGCTAATGCATCTCATATCAACAATTTAGAACTTTATTTGAAGAATTTTATAGATTTATAGCATTTTTATGCTTGTTATTTTGATTTCTACTGAATTTATGGTCTTGGAAAAAGTGTACAAAATTTGCTAATCCATTGGTTCAAATTGATTCTTTCACATACCACACATCAAATAATGAAACAGGCATAGATTTAGTCATATAAAGAATGATAATATATAATCAAGCATATAAGGCATATTGATTGAGATATATATATATATATATAAATTAGTATACTTGCTTATATCTAGCCATTTGATTTATCTATCTTATAACTATATATATATATATATATGTTTATGACAATCTTTCATAGAAATCTCAGCATATTCTGATTGTGAGTTTTGGTATTTTAACAAAGTGAAAGGTGTTACAGTATTGTCAAAAAATATTGTATCTTCAAGTTCTGAAAATGGTTTTACTCCAGAGTGTCTTATACAAAATACTTTTGTCATGTCAACTGGAAGCCATTTATTAAAGATGAACTCTGTGGAAAGCACTTCCCCTGCTGCATCTATTTCCTCTATTTGATTTGTATGTCTTCAAGCATAAATGACAAGTCACCCTATCTCAATAAATGTGCCAAGTATTAACTGTCAATACTCATTATATTTTTAAGTCATTTGCTTCCTAAGATTTTTCATGGAAACTTCGTTTTAGATACTTTTTGATAGATATATGAAAGTACCTTTTTTTCACCTGTCAAAGAAACATTACTGTACTCTTATACCCTTCATCATAATGCTTCTTATTTCCAGTGATATTATAGACTTTAAAATCCTATAGTTATATTAAAATATTTGAGATTATAAGAAATCTGCATTATTAAAATTTTATACCAGAGCAAAATGCTATTAAAACCTGGTTGTCTTGTGAAAAATAGAATATTCTCAGAACCTGTATTATCAAATTATGAATGCTTAATAGCTAAAATATTTTTTTTATGTGCCATGTCCATTCAGGATGTAGGTGATCATGGCTCTCCACCTCCCTCTATCCCTTGCAGCTCTCAACAAGTTCCTTCCCTCTGCTTCCTCCCCCAGACCACATTTTGTCATCACTTGCTTATGCTTGCCAGGTATGTCATGCATTGTTTTCCCTTGTCTCTCTCTTTCCCTCTATTCGCCCCATGAGTATCAGATTCTCCAGGCCTCCTTCCTCATTATGTGTCCCAGAAACTTCAGCTTCCTCTTCCTGATGTTAAGTATAAGCCTTCCCCTTGTTTGCATCCTCTCTAAGACCTCACCATTGCTCACATGCTTGGTCCATGATATCCTTAGCATCCTTCAGCAGAACCATATCTCTGTCGCCTCGAGTCTCTTCTTCATCTTTGAGGAAATTGTCCAAAATTCACTGCCATAAAGGAGGACAGATGTCATGTAACAGCTCAGTATTCTTTTCTTTGTTACCAAAGAAATCCTTCTGTCTTGCAATAATCTGCCCAGCTTTTAGAATGCATCCTTGGCCATCCCAATACATCTACGGATTTCAGTGTTGCATTGACTATTAATTCTTTTCTTTGTTAAATCTACAATGTGAAAAAAATATCAGTCTAATTTATAATCCATACTTAAAACCTATTTTAACTGTTTGGTAGATTTCCATGTTTGCTTTACCTTAACTTTCTTTAGATCCAGACCATTTTGTTAGGTTTAATTTACTTGCTGTTAAACACTAAATAGATGAAGACTTATGTCACAAACCATTATATTTACGCAAATATAGCCTTCAAATATCTTCCAACACTTAATTAATAATGAGCTTGTATGACAGATTTATTTAATTAGACAGTGAAACAATGCATATTAAATAATGTCTGCAAGTTATGTTAATTGTGTGACAAGCTGTAATTATAATTTCTGGTTAGATTATGATTGTACATACTCATGTCTAAGCCGAGTTCATCTATAGTGTGACCCCTGAAATTTTGCATGAATTTTAACTCCTCCAAGAAAAATTACCTGGGTATAGTGCAACCAGTCACTGAAAATGCAGGATTTTTTAACCACTTCAAAAAATTACCTATTTAAAGGCACTATTCTGCTTTACTCGGTCATCAAGGAGGCATGGTGAAATAATGAATAGCAGCTCGGATTGAGAAATCAGAGAGCCAAGTTCGAATTCCAGTTGAATCCATTACATTCATTGCTAATACCCTTAGGAAAAGTACAAATCCTCTTCTCCTCCCCCAGCTATGGGTAAATAGCAGGACAGACCAGGTTCTATAGCCTTGGATGGCAATTGGTCTACCGCAGAAAGAAATGGCAACCTACTGCAGGAAAAAATCTGCCTCGTCAGTCATGTATTGAAACATACATGATCGCCTAAGTGTGTATCACATATGGCACATAACTGACTGACTGACTTGGTCATCAATGTATTTTGTAGCCAAGAAGCCAAAGCATATGGAATCTAAAGACTGTTTCTCCGAGAGGAACTCGGCTTCAAATCCTGCTGGAGAGTCCATATTTTTCTCTAATAAGATTTTCTCAAATATTCAGGCTAGTAGATGAAAATGAATATACTGTTTAATAAATGAATGGAGCATCTACTCAAATACATGTATCCACTAAAAATAAGCAATAAAAAATTTATATACATATATTTAATCATTTCATTCCAAGCAAGGCAGTAATGCCACTAGTATGTAGGGGGTTACAGGGAGTGAAAATGAAAGAGAAGATTGAGAATAGGGAGTATATGAGGAAAGGACAAATGATAAACAGAAGACAAAAGATGGTATTTAAATATTTGAAGATTGTAGTTATCAGGGAAGCAAAGAAAATGAAGAATGCTCCAAAGGTGGGAAGTGTGAGAAAAAAAACTGTTGGAGTAGAAATGGTGGTTGCATTTAGCTATTTCAACCATAAACGAGGGTGGGACCTAAATGTCAATCTTAATAGCATGCTTAAATTCATGTATTCGAGGTACCAGCGAAAAAGCTTGTCAGAACAGTTGCCATGAAAATATTTGTAGAAAAGACAGAGGGAAGTTATCTCACTTTAGTGATAAAGTGACTGAAGTCAAGATGCCTGGTCAGAATCAATTACATTACACTCAATACTCAATACAGCAGGATATGGAAACAGTATCCAATGCAAGATTTGTAAATGTGTAAGATGTATTCTGACAAGAAAAATTTTCTAGCACAACACAGTGACCCAACTATTCTTGCAGTAGATGCACCTATTGATTCAATATAGTCACTCTTCTTCATATCAGTGAAAAATGTGAGACCAAACTGATGGCAGACAGAAAAAGTTATCTCTGGTGATTAAATGAAAGCAGTTTTGTTTCAGAGGTGTTAAAATTTACAAGCAATTTCTTGCCCCAGTTAACCACTGTTTGTAGGTCCTTTTCAAGAGCAGTTGCCAGGTTTACTTTGTTGGATTTGCTACTGAGACTGGAGTAAATGGTAATGTCATTTACATAAATTGGGAATTGATGACATCAAGGAGATCATTGATGAAGATCAGAAACAGCCTAAGACTTGTGATAGAGTTTTGGGAGATCACCGCTTTTGCATGAATGTTTCTGAAAACGCAACCTTCAAGCCTGTTCAACACAACCTTCATTTCATGATTTGATAGGAATGATTGGATTAAACCAAATATACATCCTTTGACATTGTAACCCTGGAGGTTACATAGAAGGCCAGCATGGCAAATGCTGTTGAATGCCTTTGAGATATCTACAGCCACTACCTGAGCTTTGCTGTTCTTATTTAGAGTTTGATATACAAATTCAGTGATAGCTGTTAACACATTAGTGGTAGACCTGGTGAAATGGAAGCCATATTGTTTATTTGAAAGGAGGTTGTAAGAAGTAAGATGTTTAACCACTTCATCATTGATTAGAGCCTCAAATACTTTGCTGAAAATCAGGATGATAATTTGAGGAGACAGAGGGCTCTCCAATGTTCTTAGAAACATGAACTATAGAGGATTTTCAACAAGCTGGAAAGCAAGAAGCAGCAAGGCAATTGTTGTAACGTTTGAAGAGAACAGCCTGGGAGTACATTTTTTCAGGGTGACTACAGGGTTTGTGTCACATCTGCTTGTTCTGTAGGAGTCTAGTTTGGAAATGACATCTGAAACCAGTGACAGGTTTATGCATATATCACTCAGTAGAGTCTCTGTTCTAGGAGGGAAATTAGGCAGGAGTACTCCAGATGAGTTGAGAGTAAAATTGGAAGAGAACTTTCGAACAAAACACACAACCTTATCTGCAGTAGATGCCATAACTTCAAATTGATTGGAGAGAGTGGGGGGCTGAGGATTTGCTGTTGTTCAGCACACTCTTGCAGAGCTGCCAGCCATCTATAGAACCAAACTTGTGAGAGGCTATACATTGTTTCATTCTATCAGCAAACAGTAATCACTGGATGATTAAAAATATTGTTGCAAGGGACATGGCAAAGGAAGTCTCAGAATGAGCCCCAATCAGGATGTTGATAACAGATATTCTGTTGACAGGAGGTTTGTGACTGATGGGAGAGTGAAAAAAAATATCTGCAAACACCACTGCATGATAGGAGTTGCTGAGAGGGCAGTGTTGCAGAGTATGACATGAGTCAGGGGTAGAGGGTAGAAGAGAAGCATGTCTGTCAGGATTGCTGGGGAGACATGTGGGGAATTCTACCACTTGCATATGAGATTGAGTGATAGAGAAGTTAAAGATTTGGACGCCAGCAAGGTCAGTGATATTAATTAGGCCACCTGGCATGGCAGGCAATGAAGTCATCAAACACAAAGATATTTGCAAACAAATGTAGAGAGAAAGCCTTATATGTTATCAGAAAACACGAGTCATGAGAGCAAGTGCATTGATCGAGAAAGACGAAGGCAAATGTAAGAATGCTCTGGAGACTCGAGAAAGATTTCCCTAGCTAGTAGGAGAGGTTTCTGAACATAAACACCCAGGTCATGCATGTGGATACTAGAGTCTATCTTAAAAGGAGGAAGATAGCCAGGAATCAAGAAATCAAAGGAGGATATTGAAGAATCAGGTTTAGTTTTGCAGAGAGCTAGGATGTCCAGAGAGTGTTTGAATAGGAATGATTCTACACTGCAGAAATTGACACAAATGCCATGAATGTTGGAGAAAGAATGATTGAGGGGTTTAGATGTCTTTTTTGTTGAGCTGATTTACTTTTATTTCATTATTTGCTTATTGTCCTGGTGTATTATGCAGGTTAGAAAAAAGGTGAGAATAATAGTAGCTTACTGTCATCTAAGGTAATATGTGTGGGCTGGGAATAGGCACAGACTGCAGCATAGTGTAGCCTCAGAGTTACCCATTGGAAGTGCTTGCAGGAACATCTTTCTATGCACAACATGGCACTGCAAGAACCCCAGTATTATGTGACTTGATCAGAGTAGCCTCTCTAGACACTACTCAAGAGTTTGGGCTTTTAACTACCAGTCAGGATGCAGTATCCAGAAAAATGCCAACCAGGTACCCTCAGTATGAAATAGCATTTTATTATGCATCATATTTAATGATTTACAGATATTTTAATTAAAAAATTGTAATACAAGTTGGAAGCAATAGCTCACAAGTGCTTCTCTTGAGTAAAATAGGAATTATAAATCTTGGTTACCAAAGGAATTGAGAATATCACACTAACTACTTGAGAAATCCTCATTTACTCAATCTTTAAACTATGTCAATTGCTAATGTCACCTGTTCAGCATGTGACTAGCATAGTGACTTGTCTGTGTAGTAAATGAAATATTTGATTAGGCTACTTTCCTTATTGTTTCTTGTCAATACAATGTAAAACAAATGACTTATTAGATTTTTGAACTAACTTTGAAATAGCTCTGTTACTTTTAAAGTACCTTTTTAAAAAATAATTGTTTATAGAAATATTCTTGAAAAGTTTAAAATAAGATATTTAAAATCACTTTTAATTTTAATTACATCTCCAATCCATTAATATTTCACATATTCTATTTATTGTACATATTAATTTCTTAACTTTGAAATATTCAATTTAAAAAAAAGAAAATGCTTGTGTCATTCTCAAGCCACCTTTGAAATTTGAATTATCTTTTTTATGCCAATACTAAAATTTTTGTGAATCCTGTTAGTAATACCAAAAAAGCTTTTAGTTTTAGATCAAATGAGTCAATATGATTTAGTACTTTCAAAAAAGAATTAAAAAAAATTCTGAGCAATTTTTAACCTTCATGTCTACAGAAAATGAAGTCAAAAGAATGGTCATTGCTTTAACTCCACTATTACTGTATACACCTTCAAACCTTGGCAATGTTTAATTGAAAGATTATAAAAATTTGGGAATAAAATATATGATATTTATTATTTACCTTTTATAAATATTTATTATTTAACATTTTATAAAGAAATTTCAAAAGATTATTTTTAGTCAAAAATTTGCAAAAATTTTTTTTAAATATGCTGACTACAATGTAATATTTATTATCTACCATTTCATAAATATATAACTATGAAAACATTTATTATTCATAATTTTATAAAAACATAAATGAACTATAAAAAAATTAAAATATATATATATATATATGTGTGTGTGTATATATATTTCACTTTTTAAAACAATAAACATTGCCAAGAGTTGAAAGTGTATACAGTAATAGGAAATACCATCCTTTTGACAAATCGTGTTCTTTTTTGTTTTCAGTTATAAATGTTAAACATTTTCAATTCTGTCTTTCCAGTGAAAAGATATCTTAAATATTGTATTGTATGCAAATTAGATAGACAAGTATAAATAGAGAACAACTGGTGAACATAAGGGCTATGCCTAGCAAACCCGGTTGCTATTCAAGACACATAGAATTCTACTATGACTACTGCTACACAGGGAGATATACAAAACATAACACATATACTTTTTGTTTTCAACTAATTAGTAACTTTGCTTATAGTTGTTTTTATACTTAGCTTTTTTATTTCAGTTAAATCACATGATCTTTTCCTCATTATTGTCAGATATTAATAGGGAAACTTTTTTAATAGTAATTATTTTTGTAGTGTAAATAGATATAAAAACAGAATAATACAATTTTTTGTCAAGAAAAGATAATAAACAGATGAAAAATTACCCCATTAATTGAGATAGAAATTTCTTTAGTTTGCATTTGGGCCATAGAACAGCAATTAAATTCCTGTCATATACAGTTAATGAGAAGTAAATATGATTGTATGAAAGTATAAAGAGCAACTTCAGAGGAAATCTTTATTTTAAATAAAGGATTAGGATTTGGGATCTCTATATAGATCACTTAGTTGAAGAATATCTGGATTAAATACTGATCTAATGAAGTTTTTCAGTTTCATGTAAGTATAATTTAAATATTAACCACTTTATTTCATTAATGTTGTTGCTATTTGCATTAGAATAAAAGAAATTCAAATTTGAATGTTGCTAATTTGCAATAACTTTTTATTTTATCATGAAATTCTGTTTTAAACATAGAACTCTATAATTTGTCTGAATTTCTGGGATAAGGAGTTTATTTATGCTATTTTTTGTTTTTTATTTATATTGTTTCATCCCAAAGCAAGGTGATAATACTACTAAGATGCAAAGGCTTTTTGGTAGTGAAAGAGAGTAAGAAGACTTTAGAAGAAACTGGAAACCCAGTCTTAAAGAGGAAACAAGGGATAAACCTTTACTCCAGTTCAAAAGATGGGGAAGTAGTGTGAACCAGTCAATAGACAAACCTATCTACTCCTATTAAATTTGCATTCCAGCTCTTGCCCTCATTTTTTTCATTATTATCACAACTTTTCATCCATTGTACCTTCCAGTCTTCACCTGGGTTATATCAATCCAGATAGCCTACAGAAAATTCTTTGGGCATAGACTGTTCTCATTCCTCTGTACATATCTATGGATATCATGATACCTTGTTCTTATTCTTTTATCTAGTGCTCAATTATTGCTTGCTCTGTTTCGATTGAGTTCAAGTACATACTACCTGGCCCAGGAATTGAACTCAAATTCATGACCCAGCACTTTAATCTGGTATGTCCCATAGTTCAATTCTCTGTCAACTTGGAGTGTTAAACATAACCTACCTACTGCTTGTCATGTCTGACTGCACCAATATACACCTGATGAAGGTTGGATAGCATAATGGCTGAAATGTTTTCATAACAACAAAGATGAGGATAATAGTCCAAAGGTAAACAGAGTAAGTAATAAAAGCTATGTATTTAAAATACTCAAAAGTTTATGGAATTTGAACAGAGTTACTTAGCCAAAGGTTTTAGAGATTTTTATCAATATCCTATGCTACCAGTACACTGAGTGAAATTGGTAGCTCACTCAAAAACTATTTTAAAGATGATAGTGGAAAATGAATGAAAAGGTGAGTAAATTGTCTTAATGGCCAAATTTTCATATTAGAAATCTTTATTGATAAACAAGTATGTCAAAATGGTGTTTAGATTCTTGATTCTCATTTTAGATGCCTTCAATTTAATTGGAAAATGTTTGGTTTAATGTTTTTTTCCAAAACCTAAGCCGAGTATTAAGAGATAGAAAAACTTTGTTAGAAACAAAGAAAAGAGTATTGAACTGTTACATGATATCTGTCCTTCTATATGGCAATGAATACTGGACAATCTCCTCAAAGATGAAGAGGTGACTTGAAGTAACAGAAAAGTTGTTCTACAGAAAGATGCTGAGGATACTATAGACTGAACATATGAGCAATGACAAAGTTTTAAAGAAAATGGAAATGAAAAGAACACTTATATTTGCCATCAGGAAGAGACATTTTAAATTTTTGGGGCACATAATGAAGAAGGAGGGCTTAGAAAATCTGTTACTCACAGGATGGATTGGTGGCAAGTGGGACAGAGGAAAGAAATACATAGCATACTTGATGACCTTGAGAAAATGGATGGTGGAACAGGGTTTGGAAATTATAAAGACAGGATTTATTTAGAGCCGCAAGGGACAGGAAATTGTGATTGCCTACATCTTGAGGGGACACAGCACATAGAGAAGACACTGGGGGTTACTGTGGATGAAAGAATATAAGAAAAAGAAAAACATTATTAAGGAGTAAAAATGATAAAAGAATAGGAATTAAAAAGACAGAAGATTACAATTCACATTGCATTGGACTAACGTTTTCTGCTGACATGGAGTGGAAAGATTATATGGAATCATTTGCTAGGTTTGTTGCTAGGTAAGTTGGTTCACTGTGTCATGCTAGACCATTTTTCTTGCCAGAATCTATCTTAGATATATTTACAAGTCTACCATTCATCCTTGCTTTGAATATTGCTGCTACATCTGGTCTGGTGCTTTTGCTATATATTTAAAGATTCTTGATAAAATCCAAAGATTCTGCAATGTTATTGGTCCTGACCAGGAATCTCAGCTTTAGTTACTTTTTAATGTAGCATCCCTGTACCTTTTCTATAAATATTTTCATGGCAATTTTTTTTATGAATTTTTGTCTATATTACCTAGACTTTATGAATTTAAGTCCAGTACTAGATTAGTGGCAAGGTCTCATCATTTTACAGTTGAATTGGTTAGATACTATCATAAGTTCTATGCTAACAGTTTCTTCTATCACACCTCTCGCTTGTGGAGCTCTCTTCCGGTTTCTTGCTTCCCAGTCAACTTTGATGTTCAAAAATTTAAATGAAATGTCAATCATTATCTTCTTCATTCTTGTTCTTTTATTGTTCTCTCTCCTTAATAGGGTTTTTTGTTTATAATATTCTTTAACACTCAGTAACCCCTTACATCTTAGTGGCTCTATTGCCTTGATTAGGGTGAAATAATTTTTTTAAAAATTAAGCAATTACATTAGTTAAAAAAAACATAACTTTCAGATAGATTGTTAATAGATAATATAAAAATAATATTTCAATGGTGCATAAAAACAGGTATAGCTAGATAATGGCTATTTTAAGTACCTAGATAATTTTTAAATCCATTAAATTTATTGGTACTAAATTCTGTCTGATTCTACTATCTAGTTCTTAAGTGAAAAATCATTAGGAAAATGAAATCCAAATATTGTTAGGAATAAAACGAAAAACCTTTTTTTATGGATTTTTTTTTTTACAGATTGCTGAGGGAGTAATAAAAGACATTCATTAAATGGACAAAATAAAAAGTGGTAGATAAAAATAAATGAAAACTTTTCTAAATATAGATTATTGAACTTTCACTAAGTGCTGCCTACACTAAATATTACAACCCTTTATATGTTCTTGGTCTGATGATGCCTGTGTAAGTATCTATGGAAACGGATGAATTTTTTTTTTTTTTTTTTTCTGCCTGCGACTAACAAATGACCAAGTTTTGCATATGGCTTTCAAGAATAAGATGAGAATTTAAAGAAAAAAATTAAAACCATTTTAATATGATACTAAGAAATATATATGGTTGCTAAAGAATTATCACCTAATATATAACTCACTGATGGTCTAAAACATCTGTGTACTGATTTGTATAGTTATATACTGATACGTCAAGCCATATATTTTCATTGCTTCATATTTATTTCCTGAAGATGTCTTTATCTATTGACCTTTTTTCTTTGTATGTCTATCTAAATTTATTTTTATTGACCAGTTCACCATAAGCTTTTCTGAATTTCAGCTGGCTTAATATTTCTTTGTTTGGCTTTGAAATTATCTATCATAATCCATTTGCAATAAATCTGCCTATAGTTTATCCTTAATCAGTTTTTATCTGTTTCTGATTGTCTTAATTTCTTGGTGTATGTTTTAATATTTTTTAGATTCAGTTGTTAGGCTATTTGTCAAAATTGCTACTTGGAAAATGTACTTGTTAACTTATAGATTTAAAGTTTTTCAAGTTCAGAATTATAATTAAAAACAACTCTGCTAGTGAGTTAGAAAATAGAAAATTTTAATGAAGAAAAAGAAAACGAAAGAAACTAACATGTTTTTTTTTTTTTGTTGTTTTCTTTTAGTTATAAAATACCATACCCAAATGATCTACATCCAGTAATTCAAGGATCTTGGTGAAAGATCAAATTCTCATTCAAAAGTTAAAGTTTCTTAACTCGTATTGCAGAAATAAAGATCAAGTAGTTGCCTACTTCATTGTGAACAAATGTTCATTATCTCTTGTAGATACATCCATCCGCAACAGAGAGAGAGAAAAAAAAAAACAATTACAAAAAGTAGAAGAGAACAAATTTAAGGTATCAACCTGTATGGTGCCAAGGAGTTGATGAGTGTCACTTGCATGATAACTTAGTAAAGGACTTGAAAGACTAATTACATGTCTTAAGAATGACTGGATCTTCTTTCATACACTATTTGAAAAGAGAAGGTAAAGATGAGAGTGGATGGGTGGGTACAGAGTTATATTTTCTTCAGAGTTCTTAAGAGCTTAAATTTCCACTTTCAGATTCAACATATATCTTTATCACTCACTTTGCTCATATCCTAACATAGATCTCTAATTTACTTCTTTTAGTCTATTTTTTTTCTTTTCTGTTCTTCTATCATTGTATATTATTTTACATTTCTTTAATGTTCTTCATTCTTTTATTTTCATGTTTTTTCTGCTTTCTTTTCAGTTCTTAATTTCATCTTTCCTTTCTTTTCCTTCTCCCTACTTTCCATTTTATATCATCATCTATTTACTTTATTGATTACTCTTTCTCTCTCTCTCTCTTCCCTCCCTTTTAAACAGTTTCATTTATCATTTTCTTCTCTTTCATCTGTTGTTATTTGTTGTTGCTCTTTTCTTTTTTCATTTCCTTAATCTTTTCTTTATTTCTCTCTTTCTTTTCCTCTTTTACAACATAAAAATATAAGTTTTCCTGTTTGTTTTACCCTTTTTCATCTGTGTCTGCTACTTTCATATAGATAAATCCAGAATGAGCAAGTCAATTAGATTTATATATATGGATATATACCTATGAATCATATATTGTCTGTTCATTTGTCTAAATTCACACTTTTATTGCTTGCACCAGTATACACATTAAATGTTCTTTTTACTTGTAATCTGTCAACATTGTCAATGGTATTTACAGGTATATGCATTGAATGGTATAAAAATCCACATGTAAAAAAAAAAGATATAGATTTATTATGTTTTTCTTAGCATTATTGTTCATTAGACTATATGAGAATGTGCACATA
>CAHIKZ030005179.1:1117500-1130000 GCA_903632075.3 Acanthosepion pharaonis | reverse complement strand
TTGATATAGCTCACTTGCTTCCACTTTAGAATTTAATTTTTCTCAAAACAAAAAAGATCATATTCAAGCAGAGTAGATGGAAAAGTGCTTTTAAAAAATACATATATACCAGTTTGATAATCTTAATGAAAAAATATTTTAAATAATATTTATATTTGTATTTTGTTTTTATTTATTTAGCATCTGAAAAAACACATTAAAACAGAAAATTCAGTTTTCCCATAGAATTATCTTTTTTTAAGCCAAAAAATATGTTTCATTTGTTTCTAATGATATTTGCTTTTTCTTTAGATACAATAAAAACAAATCATTTTATAAAACAAAATAATTTATTATTTTTTATGCTGTGGATACAATGGACCAAACATGTGCGCAACGACAAAGTTTTAGAGAAAAATGAAACAAAAAGGAAATTTAACATCATGAAGAGACAGTTGAAATTTCTTGGGCACATAAAGAGGAAAGAGGGCTTAGAAAATATGCACAAACTGAAGGCAAGAGGGACAGGAGAAAACAATGCATAACATACTTAGTTGGCTTGACTAAATGGATGGCAGAGTACGGTTTAGGAGAAATAACAAAAAGATAAACTTTATTAAGAGCTACAAAGGACAGGAATTTGTGGAGCGCCATGAACACCTACATCATGAGGGGGCATGACACAAAAAGAAGCAGCAGCTTGAAAAATAAATATTTCAGACACTAAGATTTTCCAAATATACTATTAAAAATGTCAACATTGCTTACTTCTCACAATGCATTATTCCCAAGCTGTGATCTAAATGTTAATGTAGTTACCACTTTCAGATGACTTGATTTGAATAACTAAGCAATACAATTACAAAAACCATCAACAAATTAATTATTTGTAAACACCTCAAAAGACCATATTGGAAATGAATAACAGTTATTTTTACAAAATTAATTTTTAAAGCTAAATATGCAAATTAGTTATATCCAATGTGCAACAGCTGATGAATTGTGCAAGATATAAAACACTTGTTGGTTGATATAAATGATAAAACTGCATTTATTTGATATTACAGTTTTAAATAATTTTTGCATATACAACTTCACAAATTCATTTAATTTTTAGGGTTTCAAGTGAGATATTCACACATACCCATTAAGCTTTATAAATTAGATAACATAAATATTTTATAATGCTAAAAAGATGTATTTACAATGCAAAAGTTAGCTAAGAACTTTGTAACTTTGAGATAAACTTCAAAACTGACACCTTTTGGATTATTATTTGACACCAGTAGAAAGCTCATCATCTCAGAATTTTTACACTTGGTCTTTTACATGGCTTAAAAGTTACTATTAACGTATTATCTACAAAGTTATCAATGTTATTAGTAAGCGTAACATGTACCTATTTTAAATTTCCTTTGTTTATTTTATGAAATAGCTTTGAGTTAAAATTTATTTCCAAGTTTAAATTGTCTTCATGCTATTAAAGTAAACAGTAAAAAAAAATTAATTTCAAGCATGATTTTTATTATTTGTTTTAATTATATTCAACATACTATTCTAATAAATTTTACCATTATTAGAAAGAGCATTTCTGAATGGTAGAATCAGAACTTGGAATTGATAAATTCTAAAGTAGAAATTTCGAGTAAAATTTAAAGAGTTTTGAAATATTTTAGTTTTCATGTATTTTTAAACATTTTATATGTGTGAGAGAAATTGAGTTGTTATATAATAATCTGTAGCCTCACACATGATCTTAATTTTGATCATAAATTTTCATTGGATAATGTTTGATGCTTTATCATTAAGGTATGGACTTAACTGCTGTACATACATACATATGTATATGATATAATTTTCTTTCTATATCATAGTTCTGTTCTAAAAATGAATATGTGGAGTTTGACAAGGTTGTGGATTTTGTGTGTATTTTTAAGTGTAAGTGCATGTTCAGTATGTAAACAAAGAAGATTTGAAAAGCATACAAAAAAAAACTTGTGTTCCTGCTATCAACGTTTATTCCTTTATGATGACTGTAGTAAAACAAAGTTAAATGTCTCTTGCTTGAACATGTCTATTTTCCTTTATGGTTTAGAAGTTATTTATTGAAAGTAAAGATAAGAACACTAAAAAATGGTACAGCTCAAGTCAGCTTTGTACTGAGTTGGGATGGCCAAATCACTACTTCATGAATAGTAGGGCTGTTGAAACATTTCTGAACAATCTCATTGCAAAGTGAAAAGAGAAAGATTCTGTTCTTTCCAGAAGTGGAGTCATAAAATTCCACATGTGACCAGAAATCTTTTCCATTTAATTGTAACTTGCATCATGGGAAAATTAATTAATTTATTTTTTTTATTCTTTATTTTATTTATTGGTTTTATTTAATTTTCCCACAAATACATTTACACACACATAAACACACTTGTTATCAAATTTGTTTGTTCTTTTATAATATTGGCATCAACTGAAACAAATATAATTATTTTTTTTATTAAGAACTTAATTTTTGTTTTTTAAATGCTTTCAGATTTTTATCACAGTTCCTTCAAGAGGGTAACTTTTCAAAATCTAAAAAAACAAAAAATCAGTTGTTAAACCTAAATTTTGTCAAATAATAACTGAAATAAAGTTTTTTCATTGAAATATATATTTACTTAAAAAAATTGATATGAAACTCATAAAAATATTTATTTGCATAGAAGCTTTGATAATCAAATGTTGAATGTAAAAGCTAAATTTTCTTTTCTTTAGTTAATTTAAAGAAAGGAAATTGCTGTTTTTCATTTATTAGATTCATTAATTTTTTTTCAACGAATTTATTGCTTTATAAATAGCAACAAGCTATGTTCCTATGTTTTGTCACTGCATGTCTGGGTAATTAACTTCATTAACTTTACACGCTTAGCTTCATTTTTTAATGTCATAATTAAGAATATCTTTAATGAAGCCATGAAAAAGAAAAATTGATAAACTTTTTGTTAAATAAACAGTGTGGTGTGAAACTATTCTTCTGTTTATGCAGTTTAACTATTCTTCTTATATATTCACAAAATCTTAATTAGTAAAGAATTTATCTGTCTATATTTCTGAGATGAGGTATTAAGTACACTATTTACATTATTCGGACTATTGTCCTCATCTTTGTCACCATGTTTATCACAACATTTTGGCCATTTTATGCTCCAGTCTTCTTCAGGTGGTTGGAATGAACCCTTTATTTCACTCACTGGGGTAGTTCCACACAAGAACACATGGCACAATGGATAAAGACATTAGTTAGATCCAGTGACAGGACCCAAATTGTGTGAGTTCAATACCTAGTTAAGGCAGTGGAGAACTTTGAGAGGGGAATTAACTGACATCCATTAGACATGGCACATGGAACTAGAACAGTCTAGAACAGTCTACCTCAGTGAGCGAAATAAAGGGTTCAGTTCGACATTCCAACTACCTGAAGAAGGCCAGAGCATACAACAGCTGAAACCTTGTGATAAACATGGCAACAAAAATAAGGACAATAGTCCAAATAATGTAAATAGTGTAAAGAATTTATCTTCAGAGAAACTTGATTTCATATCTGATGGTACTTGAAAATTTTCAAATGCAAACATTATGATAATTACAATAAAGACAAACTAAAATGCCTTATCATCATCATCAGGTTGAAATTCTTCTCAGATTCTCCTCACTCATTTCCTCCAACCATCTCTGTCAGACATCACAGTTGGCAGGTTCTCCAGATGGTATCCAGAGTCAATGTAGGTATTATGAGGTCTTCCAACCAATATTTTGCTGTGCAGTTGGTTCCATAGGAGGGTGACACTCACAAGTTCTGACTTACTTCTCCAGGAGTGACCAGCTAGCTAAAGGTTGTTGGGTGTTTCTTCTAGCTGATGTCCAATGCAACTTATAACATCCTAAACTATATGATGTATATTTTATTTCTGCATATATTGAGCATTATCTAATGCATATTTTTTTAAAATTGTCTATTTTTAATTAAGTCAAATTAATTATAATAAAATATTATTTTTACTATTTTTTATTCTAAGATAAGAAAAAAAGCAATTTGTACAAAATATCTTTAACCCTGCATTAGTAATGTGAGGTGTTTTGTTATCCTAAAATTTTTAAAGTATTTGTAATGACTAATTTTCAAATTGTTTCTTTTGCTTCCTCCCACTATTCTCCTAACTCAGTGAAGGTATGTAGCATGTGGTGTGGCATAGTCCTAGCTCGGATGTTGTATTATTTGCAGTGTCCTATCACTCCACATAAATAACAAAGATAAGTTTTCATGGTTTGTATTTCACATATATACTCTACCTCGGCATAGTGTAATGGTTAGCAAGCTTGTCTCGCTAGATCAGTTACAACTGAAAAAGTGAGTTCGATCCTCACTAGATGCCCCATACTTTCGGCCTTGTGCCACATCTAAGCTACGCTTGGAAATAACTATACTCTTTCAGTCCTGTAATTATGAATTTAGATAATGTAATGTCTTTTTATTCATGGAAATATATTGTGGCTATTTTTGATGAATAAAACTTTTCTCTATTATTGTATTGGTGTGTTTCACCTACAATTTACAACATATGTTTATGCAAGAAATTTATTATAATTTTCATTTCAAGTTTTAATTTAATATATATTGTAATGAAGATATCCTGTTATGTTATTCTTTTCAACAGTACAGCAATATTTTACATAATTGTAAGGATTTTTGTAGTGGGATGTGTAATCACCACAGGGGACTATGCATTTTTTTGAAATCCAAGGGTTAAAACAGAGCAAATACAGGGTGCAGCAGAAATACCTTCCACATATACCTCTCATATAATGGTATGACATACCTTGATGAAGACATCACTGTCACTAATTTCTTACCATTATGTAGCCAGAATTTCTGGTAGGTATATGTGGGAGGTATTTCTGATGCACTCTGCACAACTATTTAAAAGACGCTGATGAAAATTATCTCTTCTTGAGTAAAATGAACAAAATTTTGTCTTAATTATGGTTTACCTTTCTGAAATGTTTCAGTTTTGTCTTTTTGTGTATTAGCATTAATAGAATGTAAATACAGAAGAGAATTGTAGAGCAATTTAAAATCAGATATTCTAGATGTTGTATTATAAAAAATACCATGAAGAGGAAAATATGAACTTTACTTTTTCTGATATATCTACAACTTAATGAGAAGATTTTCTGAACTTTTACTTAAGACATGTTATTACACTAATGGATCAATATTAAACCCCTAATCAAACTTGAGGAAGAGTCTTTAATACCTCATAACCAGATATAAAACTTACAAAGATCATAAGAGTGGCATTTAAAATTTGGGTTAAGATAAAAGTATCCTGTTTTTTTTACTCATTTTAACCTTTTAATATGATTAGTTTGTCAATACCATTGACATAATTTCATTGTAGATACCATTGACATAATTTCATTGTGGATACCATTGACATAATTTATGCCTTGTAGCATTATTTAAAAGCTAATATAATTCTTAAAAATAATATTACTGAATTTGCTGTTTCATTTATTCCATCTGATAATTTATTTCTTATTCACCTGGATATTTAATATATTTCTTACTACTGTAAATGTTATTTTTAGTGGGTTCACATGTTTCAGTTGTTACCCTTGTTTTTTTTATTTTATTAAACACTGAAATTAATAACAACTGGCCTAAACTGAGAAGCCCTACTAAATAAGTTTCTGTCTTTGACAGGAATTGAACCGTCATCCCTTTTTTTTCCCTCTGTAGAGGCATGCTTCAGCTTAAGAAGTGGTTTCCATGAGGTAAAAAAAACAATGCAGGTTTGATTCCTGTTGGATGCAGAATTTTTCTTGGTAGGACCTTTCAATTCAGGCCTGTTGTTAATTTCAGATAAGAAAAATGGGGGTAATAGCTCAAACACATGTGTACCCACTAAAAATAACATTTATCGTAATAAGGAATAATGTTATAAAAAAAAAATCCTTTAAAAAATAAATAAATATACATATATATATATATATATATATATATATATATATATATATATATATATATATATATATGTGTGTGTGTGTGTGTGTATGTGTGTGTGTAGCCTGACATGTTACACCAGTTTAGCTATGATGATGCATCTGGTTAGCAAGGTCACTTTTATTGCTTACATATAACAATAAGATATATTAAAGTAATTGTCAGACTTAGTTCATTTTGTAGTGTGACTATTGTAGTGACTTCATTTGTTTATGTTAAGATATGCTTTGGGCAGATATGGCCATTCGAGGGAAATCATGGGAAATTTGTGGTTTAAATGCAGTAAAATCAACCTTGGTAGCCAGACACTCCTTCAGATATATATATATATATATATATATTTTTAAACTTGTACAAATAGTGGATCGATTTGCATGTATTTTTAAGAAAAAAGACTTTTTTTATAAGGAAAAATGAAAATACTATCAAATAGTTTAAGCAACTTTCTTAGTTTTCTAGTTGAATCAAATAAAAATATTTTTAAAAGAAATAAACAAAGAATTTCTGAAACCAAACAGCAGAAATGATAGAGAATCAAATTGTGACATGAGTATAAATTGCTACAATTTTTACAAATTCTATAAAAAGAATTATGTACATATTTCTTTCAGTTATAAAAGTCAAATTTATTGAATTCCCCACTGTTTTTCAATACTTTGTATTTTTTTCAAATTAATAAACTAAACTCAATCAGAGAATTTGTTTTATTTCATTTTCTTTAATTTTTAATTTTTTTTTTTGCATAGACTTTTTTGAAGTTGAAGTTTTCCTTTGAATAACATAATTGATTTTGAAATAAATTGCAAAGTTGTTTTAAATATATGGAAATCAGAATACTGACAAAAACTGTTTTTACATTTATAGAATGGCAAAGTCCCCCAGGGTGTTTAAATAAACACTCAGCTACAGTGTTTGAATAACATTTGTCTGTGGAGACCTTGCATAGATTTGATACTAAAGATCATTATATGAGGCACTCACTTTCCAACGACTGAAATGACTGGGAATGGGCAAATCTCTTGACTCTGCTCCCCAAATTGTCTGCAAACTCTGAAAAATTCCAAATAAAATAAAGCATTTAAAAATACAAAACCATGGAAAAAGATAACTACAACAACTCTAAATACTGCAAAATAAAATTTAAAAAAATATACAGGAAATAATATGCTTTGTTCAATATTCCATAAGTCAAAAAAATAAATATAACCAAAAAATGAATAATCTAAACAATAAAACTACTCAAATTACTTTTCATTTTTTTTTCTTTTTCAAATGTTCATTTTATTCTTATTGTGTCTTTAAATATACATGTACATATCTATTTGAGTTTGTATGTATATGAATTAGTTTGTATCAGTGTTTATGCATATGTGCTTGAATACTTATGCCTTTAGATCTCAGTATGTACTTGTGCATTTATCATTGACAGGGGCTTGTGGGATTATAAAGAAAAAAATGCTGGCCTTTTGTTTGTTGCGAGCCATTAGATGAAGGAATTATGTTGTAGCCATGATGTCTGATTAGTGACAATGTTAGTCCCCATCAAAATATACTCCCTTTGTGGGGTACCTTACAAACAAACAAACAGTTGACATCAGCTTTGTTGTTAACTGTGTTATATGGCAAAGTTGAACAATTACACTAATAAATATATATGTATACAATTATTCCACAACTTTTCTTTTAATGTAAACTCATATATGAAATATGTAAGCAATTGCCATAAGAATTAAGCACCAGTGGGATTTAAGTCTATGGCCAAATTTTAGTGGCTACGTTCAGCTTTAAACATTCTCAGATAATGTTATTACAAAACAAATGATACTCTACATGTGTGAGCAATAATGTTTCTCTTCCTTTTGGGGGCATTGTCACAAATAAAGAGTGTAGAATGAAAAGGAACTGCATATAAAGAATATGATCTTCTTTATTATATGAAGCTTCCCTCTAGTGATATTGTTCAAGTGAGGATCAAGTGACAGCAAGCTACTTCAAAACTCTCATACTCTCTCCAATATTCTTGTTTATTTCAACAATACTTCTCTTTCTTTTTTTCTTTTTTAATCATTTCCTCTCAAGCAAGGCGATAATGCCACAAAGATGCAAGGAGTTACTGAAAGTGAAAAAAAAACGAAACATTAATGAGGAGAAAGAACAATAAAAAGAAAGGAATCAAGAAGACAGAAGATAGTGATTGACATTGCATTTAAATCTTTGAAGATCATAGGTGGCAAGGAAGCAAGAAAATGTGGGAGAGATCCACAGACAAGAGATACAAGAGAAAAAAAACTATTAGAATAAAATTTACAGTTACATCTATTTCAACAGTTAAATGGTAAGACCTAGTTGCCAATACAGTAGTATGCTAAAATTCATGTGGTCAGGGTACCAGGGTGTATCACTCGTTAGAACAACAGCAATGGAAATATTTATAGAAAAGACAGAGAGAAGTCACGTTACAGAAGTAAGAAAGTTACTGAAGTTGAGATGCCATGTCAAGACTGATAACATTACAGACCCTTCTTTAGAGTTTGCCAAGGATCTTGAGATACATAGTACATTCACTTGACCAAATATGATAGAGATATTCAATGCATGGAGGAATTATAGATTTATGAATATGTAGAGCGGTTTCTAACAAGAAGAATTGTCTTTGGAGTCATCTCAAAAGTGAAGTCTATGCTAACAAGCCATCAACAATTCAAGAGCTGATGGATGAGATAATAAAACATATTGGTGAGATCAAGGAGCAACTATACAGAGACGTCATCAAAAATTTTGACCATTGAGTGGAGGTGTGCCACCAAAGCCTGGACGGACATTTGGGCATTATTTATTTTCACACATAATTGCAATGACTTAAATAACATGATCTAATAGAAAAATAAATAAATTTGCACCAATAACACTGATTTATTTACTGCTGACTTTAATCCATCTTAATGAAACACCCTATATATGCATTTGTATTCCTTTTGGGTAAATTTGCTACATTAACTTCTTATATGATTTCCCATTTTATCACTATGTTCATATAAATCTCAATTTCTAATTTTAAGATTTTACCTATTTTGAGTTTCATGTTATTCTCATACACTTGTTTGGAGTTGCTATTACTTCACATTATGTTTCCCTTTGCAAGTATCCTCTGTATAATCATGATGATCTATCTCAGGTATTTATTAATCTGATTTTCCTGCATTATTCTTCCAATTCTGGGTTTCTAAAGTTTAAAGTTTTCTACAATTCTTTTTTTAGTTCCCTTTTTACCAGTTTTGTTACAGTTTTTAGTTGGTATAATTATTTTTTATTTACTATGTTGTGTGCAGTTTATTCCTTATCTGTGACTCCACCCAGCAATGATGACCCCAGAGTTGCTGGCACTCTAGGTAAGCTGAACTTCGGTGGCTTTCAAGTATAATTATTAAAATTTTCACAAGGAGAAATACCAAAAATGTAGAATAACGAGTTTATTACAATATACAATTTAATACAAGCTAAGGAAAACCTTCATTATCCCACCTAAAACACTTTTTCTCGCCTTTTAGATTTATAAATCTTTTCATGGCACTTTCTACACAAGATCATTTTCTATTGAAAAAATAGCCAAAGAATTTAATTTTTCTTTAGTCATAGATGACTGTTAGTATGTTTTTATAAGCTTTAGTTTTTGGAAGATCCCAAACACATGATATGGCATCTTTGATAGCACCTTCGGCCTTGATGGTGCCCCAGGCAACTACCCAAGTTACCAGTACCTTGAGCCAGCCCTGCCAACCAGGTAACAATTGCTGCAATTATAGCTGCAAATCTTTGCAAGTATTCTCTATTAGCTTTGTACTTCTAGAAACTGAAATTTTTTACCCATTCTTTTCAAAATCGCTCAGTTAGATTGGGTGGAGAACAACTGTGAATACCAAGTCTTGCCATAGATTCTCAATTAGATTTACTTCTGGGCTTTAACTGATCAGTTATAAAATTAATGTGCTTTGATCTAAACCATTCCATTGTATCTCTGACTGTATGTTTAAGGTCATTGTCCTGCTGGAAGTTGAAAATCTGTACCAGCCTCAAGTCTTTTGCAGACTATAACAGATTTTATTTGAGAATTATTTTCTATTTGGCTCCATCCATATTCTGATCAACTCAAACCAGTTTCCCTGTCCCTACTGAAGAAAAGCCTCTCCATAGCAGGATGCTGTCACCATCATATTTTATGGTGGGAAGAATGTGCTTAGGATGGTGTGAAGTGTTAGGTTTCCACCACACAGTGCTTTACATTAAGATAACGGTTAATTGAGTCACTGTTCTTTTTTAACCAAACTCCCACATGGATGCTTCTAGGAATACTACAATCTTAACCTCTTCAAGTCAAAGTTCAATTGTTATCCATCCTCTTCTTTCTAATTTTCAAATCTCAGGATGTTTCACCAAAATATACAGGCCCTCATTTCTACTTTTAGATTCAAGTTACCTATTAAAATGATGTCATTTTTTTTTTGTTCATTACTGATATTGTAAAATCCTTGAATTTTTCATTTGAATTTTTCAAAGTTGGTGCATTTACTTAGATTATTTTTATAGTAAATCTCTTGAAAAATCTGATTACTGTTCAAAGTGCTTAGTCTGATATACTATTGAAATGTTGTCTGCATTGTCATAAGAGACTAAAAATCCTACACCATTAAATTTGTTAATCTCTTTTTTCTTATAATAAAGTAAATGGTTATTTACTTTCAGCTGAAAATGATTCTCACTTTTCCTGTGAGTCTTGCTAATACCAACCAAGTGCCTGGAGATATTGTTCTCTTTCGTCAGAAGATGTACAGATTTTTTGTTTTCAGCTTCCTTTGAAAGTTATATTCATAGTTCTTCATGTTCTTGAGTTTATTTAATGTTCAAGTCCTTGTTTTGTTTGGAAACTGTCTGCTCCTGTCACACTGTCTATAGGTACAGGAAGCAATGTGTTTAGGTCATTGTTAGATGATGGTCCAACAGCAAATAATATGGTGCATGTTTTGTTGTCATTAGGGCTTTTCAGGAGATAATGATCAATTGAATCACTATTCTTTTTGAAAGAGACTCCCATGTGAGTGCTTCCCTGAATACTACAATCTCCTTTCTCTTATAATAAAGTAAATGGTTATTTACTTTCAGCTGAAAGAGATTCTCACTTTTCCTGTGAGTCTTGCTAATACCTATCAAGTGCATGTAGATATTGTTCACTTTCGTCAGTAGTTGGTACAGATTTTTCATTTCCAGCTTCCTTTGAAAGCTATCTGCATAGTTCTTCATATTTTTAAAAAATATTTTTAATGTCCAACATTAAATAATAAAAATTAAATAATAAATGTTTGGGCTCTTTACTGTTGGTTGATGAGCCAAACTGTAAATTCAGAACCCTCTCTAATGCATCATCAACCAGATTGTCAGGGTAAATCCATTATACTTCATGTCTGATAAATTTGGGGATGGCCTGGATCTTCTAGTGGACTGAAAAAAATGACTAATATATACATACATAAAAAATAGTATAAACATTGACTGGATAGCAGTATGAAAAGGTAATAGGTGGCATCACTGTATCTTGAGATAATAGAAATACCTTGACCTATACTGACACCTGGTGAGTTAGTGTGAACACTGGCAAGACAACATGAATCGTCAGAATTTGAATGGGTTCTGATAGTGGGTACCAGAAAATTAAGACATTTCATTTTTTAAATTATAGGAACATTACTTATCACTTGGTCTATGGTGCCATATGTGTACCAGGAATACATGATGGATAGCTTTATTGCCCTCAAGTCTTTAATGTTTGTAATGAGAGAGAAGCTGTCTGGCTAGAATTGTCCATGGTAACAGACAAGTAATACTGACTCAAATTATCATCAATATTCAATACAGAAAGTACAGGATGTATATGCATTAGATCACTTTAATGTTCTTTAGCTGATGGGTCATAGTTTAAGTTGTTTCTGGTTGATGGTAAGGTTTGGGTGTGGCATATACTCCATGAAACCATAGAGTCCAGTTGTCAACAAGGAACTTTTCAGGCTGGTGGTGGTTCCATAAGATTTCTTAATGTTGTATGGGTTGTTTCTGCTGGTTCTCGGACAAGCATTTTTTTTTAATGTTACAGGTCATATACAATAAATTTTAAGATAAAGTATATATTGATTCAAAACAATGCTTCTTCTCAGTCTACAAATCTAACATTTGCTCAACGTAACAAAATAGATTTCAAAGATTAATCAAATAGAAAACTTGTTTTACATCAGGCATCTATATGTATATACATATATGTATATTTGAATTGAAAATAATATTCAAGCTTTTAGTTACAATCCACTTGGAATGGCTAAAAACATCCCCATATACAAATTTATAGACATTTATAGATTTACAGATGCATACTGGGATTTCTTCCTAACTAATAAAAATGGACTAATTCTCAGTGCATCTGCCATATTTTGTT